>WNNJ02002396.1:0-28880 GCA_012934845.2 Pomphorhynchus laevis
ATATTTAATATTTATATATTTAATATAAATATATTTATTTTTTAATATAAATATATTTAGTATATTTATATTTACACGAAATATATTTTGTATATAAAAATATATACTAAATATATTTTATCGTAGGTTCAATAAGCTTAGAATTCTGTAAATATTAGCAAGCACTTCCTTTTAGCTACGGGATTGACAATTTTAAAATGCAGATCTACGGGCATCCATAGAAAATATATCTGATAGACATATATACATGTATATGAAAATAGATCTTAAGATAAATAATGTATACATCGAGAAATTACATTCATGTTCTTTTTAAGTAATCCAAATGTTTATTAGGTTAATCTCCGTTGGGGTATGATTCAATTTTAATTTTTTTAAAAATAAAACAAAGAAAAGTTGGACTAGCATAAAGTCCAAGAGAAGAAAACTACCGAGTTCCTTGTTTTTTTACCGGCACTGATAAAATCGACCAGTTCAAGCAGCCAACTTGTACCTTTTCGTACTTCGGGTCATTTTTCTCAACTTTTTACCCATTTTCATATTTGACTGTATATGGTTGTTGTTGCTGGTTGTCGGCGATATGTTTGTATGTATAATCTCTTATGTGAATAATTGTGTATATTATCTTGAATGCTTTATCTCTCAAACTTTTTATTTATTGTTTTATTTCTAAATTGTTTTAAATATAAAACAATATACTTATACTCATTTACGATTGTTTGATCTTAAATTTATTGATCGCTAATTTATTGTTTGATCTTTGATTTAGTAATCTTCAATTTATATTCCATTGTTTTATAAAAATTTACACGTTTAAATGATCTGGAATATTATCAGAATTAATTTATATAGAAGCAATCAACTACTTCTGTTCTAACTATCACCAACAAGAAGGAATCGAAGCCTTATAAAATAGCAGTTCCTCTTGATGACCTCGAATCCTTATTCTAATACATCGAATGTCATCTATTAGTTAATTCATAAAAATTGATTTTAATTTAAAATTTCAATTTTTTATTATAACTTGATATAAATTATAAAAAATCTTATTTCAGTGGTCGGTTTGACATTATCCTCGTGTGGTTCTTTAAATCCTATAAACATCACTGTACAATACAATCAGCACGGGTAGACCTAATCAATAGTGAGCCCACGCCTACATTTCGTGTTTCAGTCCTGTTTCTGTTTCTGCTGCACTCCTTGTCGCCGGAATGCTGGTTTATATGGAATTTATACCAAATTACACAAATTGTTTCTCGAATGTTCTGCACACAAATTGGTGTGTGCGATAAATAATATTCGCAATTATAATCCATCACACACCGATTTTTTATTCCGTTCTTGGACGAAATGTTTACAGGACAGTAAACCGCAAGCTGTCTTTTTATTGTGAATATTCATTGCTTACACGAGTTGTATCCTTTCAGTGGTCGATTTGATATTATCCTCGTGTGGTTCTTTAAATCCTATCAGCATCACTGTACACTACAATCAGCGTGGGCGGACCTCATCAGCAGTGAGCCCACGCCTACATTTCGTGTTTCGGTTCTGTTACAAAACTTGGATGGCTAAGTATTGAACATCGCGTTCGTTTTCGTCTACTTTGTCTAACTTATCACCTTCTCCATTGTAATTATCCTTCTTATCTTTATCCGCCAACTCTAAGTGAATCTCGCTCTCTTTCTACTCATCTACGTTCATGTGCCTCTTTTCTGCTACACGTACCTCTTCACTCAACCAACTTCAGCCGCTAATATCTACATATCGCTGCTCCTCTACCCTGGAATTCCATACCTGATCATCTGCGATATTTATCCTCACTCCCGTTTTTCACAAAGCAATGCCGTTCAATGCTTCTAAACGAATAACTATTGTTTTCAATCTGTTTTGCTTTTGTGACCTTGTAAGCACACAGTCTGTGTGCATTTGCCACATTAAAAAAACTTTAAACTTTAATTATATTATTATTTAATATTAATTAAGTAATAATTAATTAATAATTAATTAATATTATAATTTATTTAATTATAAATATATAATTTAAATCAGAAGTCTGACAGATCAATTAGTGATCAATAAATAATATACTTTGTATTATAATAAGATACTAGATAATCACATTTAATCATAGGAAATACGCCATTAGCACGTGCCGCCTCTAGAATTTAATAAAAATTGAATTTAAATTAGAAGAAACGACAGATACTAAGAATATAAATTAGAGATCAATATGAATGTCCTTTGAATTTATTGTTCAAACATTGTTTTTATTTTTTGATTAAACAGTAGAGAATGAAATACATTTGTTTAAAAATTACCCTTATTTTCGATAATCAGGATAATTAATTAAATTTAATTAATTAAATAAATATAATTAAATTTAATTTAATTATAATTTAAATATATAATTATTTCACTTTCTCTTGTTCAATCAACATTGAGAAATATGTTTATTTATTATTTAAAATAAATAATAAATAATTAAAATTGTTTAAAATTGTTTATTTAAAATTGTAAATAATTAATAATATATAAATTAATTAATTATTATAAATAATAAATAATATAATTATAATTATAAACTGCTTTGAATAACTGGCGTTACTATATAACCTCGGGAGCTAAACTCTATTGATTTACGGGAAATCCATAAGATGCTAAATTCTGTAAATTTACGGGACATCCATAAGATTCACCTACATAGGGATAATAAAGTTTACTTATTATCTCTTTGTAGATAATAAGAAGATAAAAAGTCTTCTTATCGACTTATTGTACATTCCATTCCAAAATCTTGACTAATCGATCTTTAAGGTTGTGTCGATCAAACATTTGATCGAATAAATACATTTGTTTTATTTCTTCCAGTGTAAATCACAAGCATTTCGTTTCAAGAGATGTTTTCGAGCAGTGGTCCAAATGACATATTTTTTGATATTTAATATAATATCGAAAAAATTATATTTTAATATTAAATTAAAATTTAATTTAGGTGAATGACGTATCAGAAGATTATGAAATACTCTCCTATGTCACCATAATTGGATGCATAATATCGATGATTTGTCTCTGTATTGCCATAGTGATAATGATTAAGCTACGGTACGTGAAAAAAAGTAATTAAAATGTATTTCAATTTATAATTTTTGCAAAAAGACCATAACAAAAATACGTTTCATTTTAATTAGTTTAAAGATTACTGAAGATGTTTCGAATTTTAATTTCATTTTTTGATCAAGCAATACCGGTTTTCAATTTAAAAACACTTATAATTAACAACTTTCAATTTTTTAATATTGAAAATGAGGAAAATAGCCTGATATTTTTTCAGTAAACTGTTTTTACCTAAATAATTTTCAAAAGCTTTTGTGATCTTCAAAAATATTCAAATAACGTGTTAAATTCATTATCCGAAAGTTGCTTTAAAAGATATTAATTTCTTACACCACAATATATCTACAAAAATTACACTAAACGAAAATAAACCGATCTATACGCAGCAAGATCTAAAGAATCAAATCAGATAACTGGGTCTACGTAAATTAAATTATTTCACATTTTAAAATTACACTCCTCACCATCCATCATCTTGTGAATTTGGAAAATTTGATCGATGGTCTGGAATAAGTTAATCAGTCAACTGATTAACTTAGGAACGAGTGAAATAGTTTTATTTTAAAAATTTACAATATTAAATTAATTTGTAATTATTCTCAGTGTCACTGATCTAATCAGACAAAAACAGTGCCCCTGTCTAATGTTTTTATAATGTATAGTGTGTATGCATAGATATAGTGTTTTCAAATAATTAAAAATATCAATTCGTATGAATTTATAGAAACGAAGAAAGCCGCTTATTTATCCAAATAAGCGGCTTTTATTTTTTAGATAACGATAGCAAGAGATATCGAAAAATTGTAAATTTTCGAAATAAAACTACTTTCACTCCTTTCTTCGTTCTTATAAATTCAGAAAAACTATTAAGAAGAAAGAAATTGACCGTTTTAATGTAATTATTTGTAAAAAAAACACTGTTTTTGGACAGAGGCACTGTTTCCTCTGAATAGATAAATGGATAAAATTTACAAATTAATTTAAATTCACAGTGTGATATTTTCTGTGTATTGTATCTACTATTTAAATCTTTTAATGTCACATTCATAACTGTTATATACTAAATTAACTTTAAATCTAGTATGTTTTAAAAATATAGTTGTTAATAGGAGATCACATATATTGGCTGCATACATTGACTGAGTGAATCAGAATTCAGGAAAATTCCCAAAGATATCAAATCGAAGCAAAACAATCATTTAACAATTGTTTACCAAAATATATATATTTAACTTAATATTTAGTTATAATATTTGAATTAATATTATAATAAATAAAAAATAATTTTATCATCTTTTTAAATTTGGAGCAAAATTAATAAACGTTTTTCGTTAGATGTTTGCCGAAGCTGCACTTTTACTGAAATGACCAAACTGTAAAGAAACGACAAAGACATTTTCCATTATAATGGAGAATACATTTGCCCATTGGTTGTTTCAGTTTTTGATGATATAAAAAATTCATGCTTATTAAATTTAAATTAATATTAGATTACAAATAACCGAATTTTTAGAGTTCTTTGCATTCCTGAATTCACCTAACTGAGAGCAGAAAAATATTTCTAAACGAAATTCTAAAATAATTTGAGTTATTACGATATAATAATATATTTTAAATATATTTAAATATTTTATTTGTAACAAACATGGTATTCTTGAGATAAGCAACTAATAAGGGAGATACTACTAATACAGGGGATAAGTTTATTATACTAAATAAACTTCATTTAACTTTTAATAAAGTTTAATTAATAAAAATTAATTAATTAATTAATAATTTATTATAATTAATTATTAATTAACAATTAATTAATAATTAAGAAAGTTTAATTAATAAAAATTAATTAATAAATTAACAATATATTATATTAATTAATTTAATAAATAAACTTTAATAAAAGTTTCAAAATTCAAACTTAAGTTTGAATTTACCTTAATTTCTACTTATTCTAACTAATGATTGCCAATTGCATCGAATGACTTGGTGTATTTAGAAATTGTAAGTTCTTAAGATATTTTAAGTCTATTCATATAATCATTATTATATTTATTGTAATATTACAAAATATAATATGATATATTATATTGCTAAATCATGTATTGATTTCAGAAGCTGTAATTATATTAACCATTTACATAAATGGTTAAATTTTAACGATTTAACCATTTAACAGATCGCAGAGCAATACGGTGTTACTAATAAGTAAACAGGGGAACGGACATAACTGGGTATTAGACACCATCACAGTATATCACCAATCAAATCCATTGACCGGTTTCTGCTTAGTTTTAGCGTTTTTATTCCGTCCTCTGGGGTTACTCACAGATTCCATATATAATCATAAAAGATATATTAGAAAGATATATAAGATATTAATATAGAAATAGAGCTTTTTAATTTCGCTAATGCTTTGTCAATTGTAGCACAAAAAATGTCTTTATTTTCTGGATTCAAATTTTGTGTTCGATTGATATGAAATAATGAAATACTTAAAATGTGTACTATATAAGATGTTTTGCTAAAAATAAATTAAATATAAATATGTAATTATTTTAAAAAATTACACCAGGATGATGAACCGAGTGAAGTTTGCTACATTATTGATATTATAATATTATTGATATGATATCGAATATATGTTTGATAATATTTAATATGGAAAAGTTAATCAGATTAAAGGTTGAGTTAGTTATTACATATTGCTAAAGCTTTCGCCGCGTTACGGCTTCGTCCGTGGCTCATCTGAAACAAAGAACACATATAAACATCGTCACAAATACATTAACTATCATTGCATCGAACTTTTTCAAGAACTTTTTTAGCACCTGAAGAACTGAATGTAAATTTTTTATTCAGTGAAAACCTTTTAAGCCGTGAGAACTTTTAAAGCAGTTCTTGATTTACTTACAATGAGCCACTGATGAAGCCGCAACGCGGCGAAAGCTTTGGCAATAAATATAATAACTAACTCAGCCTTTGATCTGATTAACTTTTGCATCTTAGCAACATGAAGCAGAGAGATAAGCTGATATTTAATTCTAAAAATATTTTAGAAATATTATAAATATATATATAAATTTTATTTAAAAAATGAATAAATAAAAACAATCATGCTAACTCAATAAATCATTATTTAATAATTAGATAATATGTAATTATAGGTCAGCTATAATTGGGCTACTATTATAATTGCTACAATATTTTAATAAATAACATACGCTGTATCAGAATAAGGATTAGAGGTCACCAGGAGGAACTGTTATAATAACAGATTTTGGCCACTGTTCCTCGACTCAACATATCAGCGAGGCCAAATGCATGCCAATAATGTATTTTCTCTGGCGAAATTTGATAATCAAGTATTATGTTCTAATACAAAGTATATTATTTATAATATAATATATAATATTTATATATGTTTAATATATACTTTTAATATATGTTTGATAATATTTTGTTCAAATTCGCTAATTTTCAGTTAACGTAATATTTTTGACAGTTAGAAGAAGTAATCAATGATTTTCAATGTAATTGCAATTTAAAATGCTTATCCTTTGAGTAACCTATAATATAATTTTAGAGGTATACTTGATGATCAGTTCAATAGATACACTGCACATCTAAATTTGATGATATGTCTCCTGTTATTACAAGTTTTCTTTATAATTGCAATATTGCCAGTATCATTGGACAGTTATGTAAGAATATTTTGGTTCTTTAATACTTATTAACTGAATTTTTATACAATAAATTAAAAACAAAAATATTATAAAATACTATAATTAAAAGTACGCAGTGTAATTATTGGAATTATTTATAAACCGTCATTTTTTAACTTACAAGCCAAGCATCCTGAACATTTCTAGCCATTTATCTTATCAGATCGGTATGATTTTATCTAAGTAGCTGTCGAGACCGCTACTCGGCAGCACTCATGTCAATGATGAGTGTGGACAGTAATTGCTTAGCATTAGCAAAATTATCTTTTGCGTTAGTGATTAAACTCTATCAAGTAATTGTTGACGTTTATGATCTAGACTAATGATTCTAAACTTAGTAGAAATAGCGTACCTTGTCGAAATAATTAGAGCGACAACATGACGTTGTAAGTATATCCAAAAAGTTGAATAATGCAATGCCCTACTTTAAAGGAGGGGTGCTGTGTTATTATGTAAAATATCCGATAAGCTTTTAATTTGAAATTAACCTTGAATCTATTAAGAATTTGGTTTCGATGACAATATATTCATTAATGCAAGGTCTTAAGAAATATGTAAGGTTTCATTAATGCAAGGTCTTAATGCAAGGTTTCGAAGTTTTTGCATCTAAGAAATATATCCACGCTGATCTCATTTTTCTGAGACACTGTAACATTGGCTCAGGAATTATCCTTTTATATATTTGTTGGTTAGAAATATATCCATCCTGATCTGTATTTTTAAATATTCAGGAACTATCAGTTAAAATTGAAAGACAAAATTGTTTTGATATTTCGCTAGTAACTAGTAGCATCTTCACAGATTAGAAACATTTTCTAATTTGTGAAGATTTCTGAATAATGGGTTTTAATGTCTCAAGATTTTAGCCAAAATCTTGAGACATTAAGATACATTTTACTAGCGAAATATCAAAATAACTTTGTCTTTCAATTTTACCTTAAATATTTTTAGAATTTATTTTAAGAAATATTGCTACTTTTCGATGTAATTTTAATAAGTTTAAGATTATTTAGATAATCGTCAAATTAAATTTAAATTTAGATAATTTTCAAATAAACATTTTGACTGTTTAACAGAAATTCCGTATTTAGATTCTATGTAAATTAACTGCGATTTGTCTGCATTATTTCGTAATTACAAGCTTTTGCTGGATGTTCATCGATGCCCTCGACTTGGTTATAGTTTTAACCAGAGGCTTTTATTGGTATCTTCCACAAAAAGTAGTTTTAATATTAATAGGATATGGTAAAGTATTACAAAGAACGTTTAAACGTTTTCTAACCTTCAGTTATTAGGATTTCCATTCCTAATCGTACTTGTATCGTCGAGTTTCTTCTGGCGTGAATATGGTATGGGAATTAGAAAAAATATGTAAGTTAAATATATAACATAATTTTAATTCCTAACTTTCTTTAGATGTTGGATTAATCCTGGAATTTTTATGATAGTTAGCCTTGGTATACCTACATTTTCAATGCTTTTGGTAAATATTAAAAAATAATTTTTATAATGTTTATTATCGCTTTTCTAAATGAAAATCTAATTTATTATTTGATTAAAATCAATCATTATTTGTATCACATATCATTATTATATCATTGTATCATTTATTTAACGAATTTTCGAAAACTTGCCCCTTTCATTTTTAAGGTTCATCTTTTCGACTAATAAAATACAATATATGAATAAAATCGAAGAAATCAAATTGAAATTTACATAGAATATCGCCTTTGAATTAACAATCGTAAAGTTAAGCTATGACAGCTTACTATTATTCTACGTGGATGCGATGCCGTATATAAAACCGACTAGCAGAATAAATGCATTAATTTTTAAAGTATATGTGTGTCCCAAATATTACAGCGTTGTAGTAATAAAATGCTTGTTACACAGGGCGTACTTGATAACTTCGTAAAATAATATATTTGGCCAAAGTATAAATCGATGACGTTTTGCTTCTTTTTTCTTCCTGCTCCAAAATTCCAAACAATTAATTAAATGTATCAAATTTTATTTAAATTAAAAGTAATTGTAAAAATATTTTCCCGGCTAATATCAATAAAGTCTACAGTCAAGGTACCACTAGACAAATATTCATTTAATCTTAAATACGGCGCGACGGCTCTTCATCTTCCAGATTATTTTGCAAAAAAAATATGAAGATAACGAGTCGTGCACAGTCGAAAAATAAAGTTGTGCAATATGTCTTAGCCTGTTAGCTTTTATTAATATCTAATGTAATCTCCAGGCTTTAAGTATTTTTTCAATGAAAATAGCAACTTTATAAAGTAACTATTTTTAATTGCAATTAGGCTAACATGTGTTTTTATGCCGTTGTCATACATCAAATGATGGTCTATTCTCAAGGTTGTAAAGTTTCAAGTAATAAATCAGTTAGGTAAGATAGATTACTTTTTATAAAAAGTGATAATATTATATTTACTATTAAGAATTTGGTTAAGAAATGCGATGAGCTTGTTTATCATGTTTGGACTAACCTGGATTAGTTGCTTCATGTTTATTAATCGGCAAGCCACCGTCTTCATATATATATTTACACTTATCAACAGTTTTATCGGTGTTTGGTTGTTGATTATCACAGCGATTATGAAACCAACAGTATTTGTATTTTTTATTCAAATCAAAATCTGACATTAAATCTGACATTAGATCTACAATTATATAAAACGCGCGATTATTGACAACATCAGTAGATTAAATGAACGCTCTGAAAGATGGTCAGCAAGCAATCAATCCGTAAGTGACTACGCAAATTATTTTGATGCGCATCAAATTATTGTTCATATTCAATTTATTTATAAATTGATAGTTTATATTGTTCAATTTATAGTTTATATTTATTTTTTATTCAATCACAAAAAATAATTATAAATATAAATTACAAATAAATTACAATTAGCATGTGAATAGCTGCGGCAAATATTAAATCTGAAATAAGCAATTATGCGCTCTCGTCTAATTGAAACGTCATCCTCTTTGACAAATCACGACTAATAGCTGTAGGTTATCCTCACGCAAACGCATGGTTGAAGGCAACACCCTCAAAAATTAACTCGCTGAACATGCGTCCTGCGAAATTTCGTATCTTGATAAAGATGTGACTGGGAATTTCAATATAAAAAAAACATATAAATGCAGACGATGCTTTAAGAATACAGTGATCGACTGTCTCAAATGATCGAGAAATCGACAAATATGACATCAATGTCAATAACCATATTAAATGACTGTCTAATCATGACAAGCAATCAAAATATTAGAGAATTTTGATTGACTGGCGCGAAATCCATGCTGGGGCGGATGTAATATATTATTTGAAATATGACTATTCATATAAAAAAACATTTATGTTAAAGTGGCAAATGCGTGCCAGCCCACGCTTACATGACCACAACAAAACAAAACTGTGAAATCAGGTGTCGAGAAGGTGTGAACGGAGGAGGTGTTTGAATGTGATAAAGGAGGGAGCGCGGCGGACGTCGAGAGGGAGTTGATTCCAGGCGAGTGAGGCGGCGACGAGGAAGGATCGGAGACCGTAGTTGTTGGAGTAATTAGGAACGTGGAGTAAGAGGGTATGACAGGGAACGAAGCGATAGCGAGGTGGGGCGAGTATCGTCTAAGAAAGGAAGGTTGATGAACGATGGGGAGCCGACAGCGATGAGACGAAAAGTTAACGAGAAGAAGGCGGAGTTTGATGCGGATGTGGATGGTGGGCCAGGAGAGTTGGGCAAAATATGTGGATGTGTGGTCGAAGCGACGGAGACGAAAGAGCACTCGAACGGCGGTGTTGATTATTCGTTGTAGGGGTAGGATTATGGATTTTGAGAATTGGCGAAAAGGCTAAGGCAATAATCGATTTTAGGAAAAAGAAGCGTTGAAAGAAGAGACATACAAGAACGGAAGTCGATAAGGGGGCGGATACGGCGAATGTCACGGAGAATTAAGTTAGATGAGTGGACTTTGTTACGGACGAAGGGTTTAAGGGAAAGGTGATCATCAAAATGAAAGCCTAAGAAAGTGAGATTGTGGACTATGGGGATGATCGATGAAACAAAATATACAGTGGGATGAGATATGTTTGGTTTACGGGAGAGGATCCACATTATTTTGGACTTTTCGGGGTTTAGAACGAGATTGAGATTTGAGAGACGTTTGTAGATAGAAGTAAGACAGTTGGATGCAGAAATGCCGATATCGTGTATGCGATGTGCGGGTGCATGATCATAGATTAGAATGTCATCGGCGTATTGCATGACGGTAAAGGAGTAAGGTTTGATAAACGGAGATAGATCGCCAAGCAGAAGAGATAAAAGCAGGGGACCTAGGACTGAACCGTGTGGGACCCCGTAAAAAATAGGGATGAGAGGGAAGGATGATGAATTAGAACAGACGCGAAAGGAACGCTCGGATAGATATGAGGTAAACCATGCTACGGAGGAGGAAGAAAATCCGTAATCATAACGAAGGCGAGAAAGGAGGACGGAGTGGTCGACAATGTCGAATGCGGATGAAAGGTCGAGGAAGATGAGAACACTATATAGAGCCTTGTATCGAAAAATGAGTAAGTCGTTGTAAACTTTCATGCAGGCGATTTCTGTGAAGTTATTAGAGCGGAAAGCGGATTGGAAAGGAGGGTACAGATTGTATGAGGAGAGATAAGCGTTGATATGTGTTAAGATGAGGCGTTCTAAGAGCTTAAAGAGAGTAGGGAGTAGTGAAATGGGGCGATAGCTAGAATGAAGTGAGGGGTCGAGCGATTGTTTCTTAAGGAGGGGACGAACAATTGCGGATTTCCAGTGTGAAGGGAAGATACGACTGCGGGTGGACGAGTTAAACAAGGTTGTGAGAAACGGGGATATCGATGAGCATATTGATTTTAATATGTGAGTAGGCAGGGGATCGGCAGATGAGGTTTTGTTGGGCAAGGACATGAGGACAGATGATACTTCTGTAGGTGAGACAGGGAGAAGATGAAAGAGTTCCGGAAGGATGAGGCTAGGCGGGGCAGAGTGGGATAGGATGGAGACCGGGATGTGAGAGAGCAGCGTGGATACTTTAGTCTGGAGAAATGACGAATAATCATTAGCATTGATGTTGCACGGCGTAGAGGAACGAGCCAGGATTGAGTTAAAAGTATGCCAGAGAGTCTTAGAGTTGAATGAAGTGATGATTTTATGCTGCTAGAAGGAGTTGCATTTGGTACGTAGTAGGTTGAGATGAGACCGGCGAAGAGCAAGATAGGAATAACGGAAAGACGGAGTGATTGAGCGGAAATCGCGTCTGAGAGAGCGGTGATAGACTCGAAAAGCATGGCGGAGTCGACGCTTTGAGAGTAGACATTGGATGTCAAACCATGTGGTACGGTGCAAGCGACGGTGTGTGTGAGACTTGAAGGGCAAGAGAATATCGAGAGTGGATGTGAGTTCAGAGTCGAAAAGAAAGGCGAGATCGTGAGGAGAGAAATATGTAATTGTTAGATAGGATAGAGACGATTTGAGTAAGGCATAGCGGAGAAGGTAATACTTATGATAAAACTTATCATATGGATAAGTATTAAACGTTCCAAAACTTTACAACAAGTACAAGTAAAACTTATTAGTCTGTAGTGATCGGTACAACACCTGTCGCCGTTTTTAAACACTTGACAAACGATAGATTTTAACCGTACGTCTGGAATAATCGAATTGAGTAATGAGTAGGTAAATATGCGGTGTAAAGGCCTACATTTTGTGATGCTAAACTTTTAAGCAATAAAGATGGTAAGCAATCAGGACCGGCTGCTTGACATAGTTTTTGGCGCAATTATTGTATGTAGACATCATTAACAGATATATAAATGTAATGGCAACGTTTTATCTCTTTGAGGAGATTTCTAATATATACCATCATGTAAAGTAAGAAATAACGTTTTAGCAATGATCTTTTCATCAATAACTATTTCGCCTCTAACGCGCAATGGAAAACTTTTATTCTTTGCTCGGCTTTTCAGAGAACAGTATTTGAAGAATATATTTGGTTGAAGTGTGGTTTTTTGTGGAAAAGACTCTTCGAACTTATCTTTTTTAGTAAATTTATTTCTTGCATCACGAAATGGCCTATTATTATCAAATAAACGATATCGGCTGTAAATATTCTTGCATTTTTAAGTTGTTTCTTTAGTTCATCGTCAAACCAAGGCTTATAGTTTTTACTAGCGCGTGAGATGCATAAAGGCGCATACCTATCAAGTAGGCAGACAAACGTATCCTGAAAATGAGACCAAACACTCTCCAATCCCACTGTAAAAGGATCTAACCAAACAACGTGATCAAGATGACTAGAAATTTTATCAAAATCGGATTTAAAAATGTTGAGACTATTTTTATTGCAATTGAAAGTTGACAATGAGAATGGAAATTTAATTAGCAAAGTGCAGTGATCACTATTTCCTAACGCCACAGTATATCGTAAGTTAATGAGTCGCTCAGTATTTGATGAACATAAGTAGAGAAGACTTCTTCGAATGTTTTCAGAGTTTCACTGAATTAAAGTTTTATTTGATCATTAGCTAACAATGAAAAAAATATGACAATAATAAAGATAAATGGATTTCTAAGTGGCAAATGCGTGCGAACGGCGCGCTTACAAGCCCATTGATATAATTTAGCAGAAGAGTTCAGTGTGAATAGTCAGTCCATTCGTATATATTGTTTGTTCAGTTCGATCGTTCAGTTCATTCCTTCCATCCGTTAGTTCAATCCGTTCGTTCAGTCCGTTCGTTAAGTTCAATTAGTCCGTTCGTTAAGTTCAATTAGTTCGTTCGTTAGTTCAATCCGTTCGTTAATACCGTTCGTTCAGTCCGTTTGTTAAGGCCGTTTGTTAAGGCCGTTGGTTAAGGCCGTTCGTTAAGGCCTTTCGTTCAGGCCGTTCGTTCAGGCCGTTCGTTCAGGCCGTTCGTTCAGGCCGTTCGTTCAGGCCGTTCGTTCAGGCCGTTCGTTCAGGCCGTTCGTTCAGGCCGTTCGTTCAGGCCGTTCGTTCAGGCCGTTCGTTCAGGCCGTTCGTTCAGGCCGTTCGTTCAGGCCGTTCGTTCAGGCCGTTCGTTCAGGCCGTTCGTTCAGTCCGTTCGACATGTAGGTATATTTAAATTTATAACGTGAACATATAAAGGTTATTGATAATACAAAAATGCATTTAATTCACTGCTAATGATCCATTACTTTTGAATGTATAGCTTTTCCGTGGAAATTCCAAGATTCCAATATCACTAATCGACACGACGTTTGCATCAAGACGATTATTGTTTCCATAATATTGCAATTTATATTTTATATCGTAATTTTGATATTATGTAAAGTTTACAGCAGCGTTCTAAATCCATTTAAAGTAATTTAATACTTAAATTAATAAATAAATTGATTAACACCAATTAATTTATGATTAAATATCACAGTCTCGATATTTCGTCGTTGTAGGCAGCAAGTAGTTTAGAACTAGCAATTCTAATGACTCCATATTCCTTGTTATCAGTAGGGGTTGCTCGCCACTGCAGCCTACTGAGTTATACGTCAATGCGGCCATCTACATACTATTGCAATGCACAAATAACTCACATACGTGGGCGCATTATACAAATGTGCCCTAGCAGACTATTTAGTTCGCTATTCAGTGATCAATATGCAGTCATCAGTGAAGATATCATTTACTGATGATTTGTCCTAACGACGATCCGACAGTCCTTAGAATTGATCGTTCCCACTCATATGGTGTCAATATCAATAATTATACATTAATTAGTATTTATTGGTAATTAATATTTAAAAATTAATAATTATACATTAATTAGCAACAAACATTAAACAATTAATTTTTGTTGACAATCAATCTTGATGATTATATCCAGATATATTTTAAAATTTTGTTTGCTGAGAACGCATTTTTATCTTAATATCTATTTACAATACATCTTGTCTTTTCCGTTTAATGGAGTATAAGATAATTTGAATTTTAATAAGCATTGTGTGTTCTAAATATCATTCAATGATAATGGCATCGCTATTTAAGCTTTTCAGTTACTTACGTGATTACCTTGGTGGCAAAAGCACACCTCTCTCAAATCAGAGGAATTCCGGTAAGCAAGATATATTTCGATTCGACAATTTCAAATGTTCCATTTAGATTCGCTCAATTTGATGAAGGAAGTTCGTCTGGCAAATGAAGTGTATCGCGATGAAAAGACACAATACGTTACTGTACAAGATAATGGGAGTACAATATACTTTTCGGTGGTTAATCCACAGAATTCTTAAATACAAACGACAATACATTTGATTTCAAATTTAATGGCTTCTTTACTCACTATATGGTAAAGGAACTAATCAACAAAAACATGCCTATTTACAAAAATAAAACTTTGATAAAACAATTGTCTCTTTATATATGATACAACTACAGAAACATTTTGACCGGGTGGTATAATAACATCCGGTTATACAAAATATAACGTATTTTCTTCATTTGGAATTCGCGGATGATACGAATCCATTGTCGTAGAGACGAACAAAATACCCGATACAATCGGAACTCACATCTAAAATCTCGATCGTCTCTTGCCCTTCAAGTCTCACCCACACCGTCGCTTGCACCGTGCCACATGGTTTAACATCTAATGCATAATCTCAAAGCGTCGACTCCGCCATGCTTTTCGAGTCTATCACCGCTCTCTCAGACGTGATTTACGCTCGATCACTCCCTCTTTCCGTGATTCCTATCTTGCTCTTCGCCGGTCTCATCTCAACATCCTACGTACCAAATGCAACTCATTCTGGCAGCATAAAATCATCACTTTATTCAACTCTAAGACTCTATGGCATACTTTTAACTCAATCCTTGCTCGCTTCTCTTCGTCTTGCAACATTAATACCCATGATTATTCGTCATTTCTCCAGACTAAAGTATCCACGTTGCTCTCTCACACCCCGGTCTCCATCCTATCCCACTCTGCCCCGCCTAGCCTCATCCTTACGGAACTCTTTCATCTTCTCCCTGTCTCACCTACCAAAGTATCATCTGTCCTCATGTCCTTGCCCAAAACCTCATCTGCCGATCCCCTGCCTACTCACATATTAAAATCAATATGCTCATCGATATCCCCATTTCTCTGAGTGTTTGAACTTGTATGTAGAGTTATTGAATTGATTGCGGCTGAAAGTGTTATTTTAGTTCGTTTGCAAGAAGTATGGCGATCAAGGAAGTTTTGAAGTGTTTAAGCGACTTCAATGATTTTGTGTCTCGAGGAAGTTTGTTCCAAAGGCGTGGTGCAGCGATGGTGAACGCACGATATCCGTGATTACCGTTGTGACGGGGGACGAAAAGCGAGTAGGAGCGATGACTTCTTAGGGAGAGACCAGTCGTCATATTGGATGCGCTATCAGGAAGATATAGATAAGGAGGGTTGTGCCGGAATTTGATTTGCCATGCAAGTGTGAGAATTTGAGAGGTTATGCGGCTTGGAATGTCGAGCCAGTTACGGATGCGGAGGGTGTTGGAGATGTGGTCGTACTTACGAAGGCGGAAGATGACCCTAGCAGCCATGTGCAGAATCCTTTGTAGATAGTGAAATTGATATGCTGGACAGTTTACGAGAAGACCTAAGCAATATTCTAGACGAGGCATGAAAAGGCTGGAGATTAAAATAGCTGTCGATTTGACGTCGAGGTTTCTACGGACACTTCGAATGTCACGGAGGATGAGGGAGCATGAACTGATCTTGCTACGAATAAATGACAGAAACGAGAGATTATTGTCAAAAGGGACACCGAGGATTGTCATGATAGTCACTTCTGGTAGACGGAAATTGTGTATGCATACTGGAAAATCGAGGGTGTAAGAGTGGCGCGGTGTTATCCACATCATGTTAGATTTCTCGTTGTTTAAAAACATACGGATTGAACAAAGATATGCGTGAATAGCAGAGAGGCAAGACGATGCATCAGAAGCGAGGTTGGATGCAGATGTAAGTGTGCATGATGCATAGATTACTATATCGTCAGCGTACTGAATAACTTCAAAGCCGAAAGGGACCACGATGGAAGATAAATCACCAAGAAGAAGGGTGAAAAGAAGCGGCCCTAGAACGGATCCTTGTGGTACACCGCAGCTGAGAGGAACCGGCGCAGAAGAGTTGGAGTTGGAGACTACGTGATAAGAGCGATTTGAGAGGTAGGATTTGAACCAAGAAATGACATGAGACGAGAAGCAGTAACGGTGTTTGAGACATGAGAGAAGTATAGTGTGATCAACTACATCAAAGGCGGAGGATAAATCAAGTGAAATAACAAAGCTTACTAGATGTTTGTCAAGAGCAAGAAGTAGATCATTGGAGAGTTTTGTGCATGCGGTCATAGTAGAATGTTGTGGTCGATATGCTGATTGAAAAGGTGGAAACATAGAATTTGATGATATGTAGTTGCTTACCTGTCTGAGGATGAGACGCTCGAAAAGTTTTGAGATGGTCGGAAGGTTTGATATTGGTCTATAGGAGGAGGCGGAACTTGGATCAAGATGATGCTTCTTTAATAATGGGCGAACTATGGCATGTTTGAACGACGAAGGGTAGTGTGATAAATGGATAGACATGTTGAAGACACTTGTGAGATAAGGGCTGATGGTGTCACTTAGTAACTTTAGAATGTATGTTGGAACAGGATCGAGAGGAGAGGTTGAATTGGGTAATCTTGCTAGGGCATCAGATACGCTTTCGATAGATAAAAGTGAAAAGTGAAACAGTTCAGTATAATATGGGGCAACGTAGGAGAAACTAGAAGATAATGGTACGTGGATTGAGATCAAAGTTCGAGCTATTTTGCGTTGCAAATGAGATGCGAATTGGTTGGAAGTGATAGAGATAGATGTGACGGATTTGTTTCTACCCATAAGGTTATTAATTGATTTCCACGCGTATTGATGATTGTCACGCAAAGATGTTTTGCTTTGCCAGTACGAGGAGCATTTTGACTTCAAAAGATATCGGTATTTGCGTCGAAATTCGAGGTATTCTGAGTAAGATGAGTTTAATAGCTCGGTGATATTACGACAACGGAATCTTCAGTGCATTCGGTGAAGGTGTCGTAAAGAGCGCTTGGCTCTTTGGCAATCGCTATCGAACCAGGGCGCTCCTGACTGACGGCGAGGCGTACATTGTTTGAACGGCAAAATCATATCGAGTATGCCAATAAGTTCAGTGCTGTACATGTTGGTTAAGTCGTCAAGTGAAGTGTTAGTAAAGGCGGCAAAAATTAGGAGTGGGGACGAGAGAAGGTTTATACGCAAGTTATTTAGATCAAGTTGTTTCCATGGACGATATATATATATGGGGATGAGTAGGATGTGGAGGATCATTGGTTTAAATGTTAATGGTGAGAAGGTAATGGTCGGATAGGCCCACATCTTTCACAGAAACGGTGCTGCAAGTAGACGATGATCGAACAAAGATGCAATCAATGGTGCCACCTTGGATATGAGTGGATTCAGTAGGGATATATCTGAAGCCAAAGTCTGATAATGTCTTGAGTAGGTGTGACGAGTGAGCGCATGATGGTCTTTCAAGTCGAATGTTGAGGTCACCAAGAATAATGACGGGAGATGATGTAATGCTTAGGTTAGAGAGCATATCAAAGAGTTCGTCAAAGAATGTAAGACATGGCGCAGATGAGTCTGGTCGATAGATAAGGGCGGAACAAATTCGTCTACTGAAGTGTATAGCGTTAAAGCACATCAGCTCGAATGACCTAGGGGCAACTGGAAAGTTTAGAACATGTAACGATATAGCGGGCAAAGAAAAGGAAAGTAGATCACCACGGTTGATTCTTCCTGGATCACCGTGTCGAGCACGTTCGGCAACGTTTAGGTTAAGCGATACGAGTCTTCGAATGGATATGTCGTTTGTGGAATGCCAAGATTCGGTTAGGCAGATAAGTGAAAGTGAGTTATTTTGGAAGACTTCGAGTGCAAGGTCACTTTTGTGAAGTAAGGAACGAATGTTGATGATACCGATTTTGAGTGAGTATTTAGAAGAAGAATTTAGGGAGGATGATTAGGAGTTAAATGGCGCGAAACAACCCAAGGAAGAGGAAGGAGAATCAGACAATTTTCGCCTCGTTGTTGTTTGCGATTTATCATGATGTCATATGGAGGGTGGTAATATATTTGGTTGAATTTCGGCGGAGATTAAATGATTTTTTTTGCAAACGAATAACTCGGTTATTGCGAATTATAAATTTATGCGAAGGATCCGCCAAACGTTTTTCGTGTAATTGTTTCCTGAGTAATTTTAGTGCTTTCACCTCAGGTGGTGAGAGATCCGGGCTTACATAAGCGTTGTGAAATCGAGTCGATTCTCTCAGTTTGTAGGCATTATTCAGAATTGACGTGGTGGTTGCTTCATCAGATGTAACAAGTATCCACGGAGGAATATCATGACGTTTTGCAGGGAGTCGGCGTAAATACAAACGACATGTGGATGCACAAGACACCTTCAACGATGCGATAAGATCCGATACTAAAGCAAGATCGTCTGATAAATTAGGTAGTCCGCATATTATTACGTTTGACGAGCGCCGCTGTTGCCTATCACATGCTTGAATTATTGTTAGGGGAGATGTTGATTGACCATCGAATTGAGATGTTGCGAGTACTAAGCGAGTCGCTTCTTTGCGAATAATAGATGCGAAAGTTTGACGAGGTATTGAGAACTCTTGAGTAGAAGTTGGTACGGAAGGCGAAGAAGTGAGATTGAGAGATTCTATTCTTGTTTGTAGATCATTAATAGAGGAATTGGCGCTCGCTAACGACTCTTTTAAGTCGGATAATAACTTAGCGGAACATAACCCACACATAAAATCTCGTGTGAAAAATTCCCTGGAAACTTGGCATGGCACTTTTACGGAAAGAATATATCGGACAATCCAACGCGGTACACTTTAAATCTAGTGAAACAAACTCCCCTTGTGTGATAATAGGTGACAAGGATGGTAATACACGGTTTGGAATCTGTATAGCACTAGCAGCAAGAGAAGGATTATATTTTATATAATCCAAGCATCAAGAGAAGGATTATAATATATTATATTATATTATAATATTATATATAATTACTAATATCTTTAGTAATATTCTATTCACAGATAAATGCTGCACAACGTTAATACATCACGTGTATGGTCCATCTATTTTTTCAACTTAATCATTATCATTATTTGTCGACAACATTAAGAGAACGGCTCAAAGTTACACACTGTACATTATGAAAGAAAAAAGATCAATCCAAATTCAAAATAATTCACTATTTGAATAGTTTATGTAAAGCTGATCTAACAGTCCGCTCACTTAAACGCTTTCATAGATGCACAATTCTTTTCCAAACTAAATTGTTTCGGTCCGTAAAATTCGGCGACGACTGAGATAAATGGAATGACCTCTCAAAGTTCGGGCAGATCGAATATTCAACAGTCGACGTAGAACGTGATGTTCTTTGTGGAATATATCACACGTCAGGCACATATCTCGCAAATCGCGAAGATTGAGTACAGAATGCATATTTAGAGCCCTGACTCTATTCTGAGCCTTGAGTCTGTTTTAAATCCAGAGTCATGAGTCTGTTTTCTATTATTAAATAATATAAAGCAAATTAAGGCGATTATTAAAATACATCGTAAATTACGAGTTTTACAAAAGTAGAAACTTAAGGCTGTTTCGTGAAATTGTTAGAAATTATTAAAAAAAACTTGTAAAGCCTGTCGATGATGGCAGCCGAAATCAAAATATAGTGTAATTTAGATTTATTAAAAACTAAATCTAAACAATATAAATATATGAAATATATGTTTCGATACATTGATGATATATGTGTATTTAATTCTAATAATTTTTATTCAATTAGTGAACAAATTTATCCAGAAAGCCTTATTCTTAACAAAACCAATATTAATGATAAAGAAGGTGTATATCTAGATATGAACATTAAATTAACATTAACTAAAACTACTATTAATTTATATCGTAAAGATGACATATTTAAATTTACAAGAAACATATTTTTGCATGAGCATTCATGCATACCATATAATATAAAATATAATACATTAAATAATGAAATTTTAAGAATTGCAACAATATGTAATGATATTGGCTTTCTTCAAAATCATTTAAATAATTTAATAGATACATATTTTAAACTAGGTTACTATAAAAATAACATCAAGCAGAAAATAGTAAAATATATAAATCAACACAATAATATAAAGAATAAATTTAAACTCTTAAGTGGCAAATTTTTATGGATGGATAATAAATAATATACTTTGTATTAGAATAAGATACTAGATAGTTATTTCAGAGGAAATACATCATTAGCATGTATTTGGCCCCGCTGCTATGTTGGGTAGAGGAGTTAGGGGCCGAAACCTGATAGCATAGCAGTTCCTCCTGATGACCTCTAATTCTTATTCTGATACAACGTCTGTTATTTATTGGTTAATTCATAAAAATGACGTTTATTTTAAATTTCAACTATATATTTTAACTCGATTTAAATTATTAAAAATCTAAAAACAATTATTAATTTTATTATTTAATTATTAAATTTTGATTTAGCATTATTATGATTTGTTTATTTTATAATTATATAACAATACGTAGACTCAGTTAGCTGATTTAATTACAATAGTATATTACAATATACTATTGTATTAGAATAAGATACCATATAATCAAATTTAATCATAGGAAATACATCCTTAACACATATTTGGCCCTGCTGCCATGTTGGGTTTAGGAGTTACGGGCCGAAACCTGATAGCATAACGGTTCCTCCTGATGACCTCTAATTCTTATTCTGATCAAACGTCCGTTATTTATTAGTCAATTCAATGATTCAACAAATCAACACAATAATATTCCATGGGATTCCACACGGAATTCTAAAATTTCCGAATTTGTCGGTAACGGCGTGTATCTCCATTACAACTAGATTTGAAATTTCTAGTTCCTCAATTCTGTTACTGCAATTCTGTTCATTTCCGTGTTGCAGCAATATTTGTTGGTTGGATTCGTCAATAATGGATGTTGAGGGGTGCGGTGCAAAAAGTCGATATAAAGAATCCTCACTGCAATCAATAGACACTCAATTCTAGCCGTTGTCGTCATCGGGGAAGCTCTTCAGGAGAGCCTTGGCATTCCCTCTCATATGCGCGATCGATATTCGGTGAAATAATTCCTCAGCTACCCGTGAATAAGAAATGTTTCGACGAGTTGCACGGTAGCGCGCTATTCTATGGATTAGACATAGTCCGCCAACGTGCCATCCTCACAGGTCTCAACAACTGCAGGTGTAAAAATGTAACCATTTTTCTTCAACGTATGTTAGTATTTTCGTTTTTTAAGCGGATTGCGTACTCTTCCGCGGCGTAAGTAGCCTCCGTGCTTGATTTATTCAAGTAAAATGACTGCTGAGGGTTTGTAACAGCAAAGTCAATTGCTTCGGGTGGGTCGCCATGTTGGATGATATCAGCTGGCCGTTTTCTTAAACTCCTGACAAGATTCAAAACTTCAGAAACTAGATAATCAAATTTCATAGGAGGAAATACGTCTTTAGCACGTATTTGGCCCTGCTGCTATGCTAGGTCGAGGAAGGGGCCACACCTGATCACATAGCAGTTCCTCCTGATGACCTCTAATCCTTATTCTGATACATCATATGTTATTTATTAGTTAATTCATAAAAATTGAGTTTTAAAATATTATTACTTTATCTATACCTAAATTAGAGAAAATCGAACACATTGAATAGAGCACCAATATTGATGACATAGCAGGCGCTCCAGATGTCTGCTAATCTTGATTTGATACATCCAATAACTGAATCTACGTATTTTATGCGATATTTAAATAAGAATAAAGATAAATAATAAATAATATAAGATTTTATGCAATTTATATTTATATCAAGTAAAAATTTAAAATTAAAATATAAAATAAAATTCAACTTTCATGAATTGACTAATAAAAAACAGACGTTGTATCAGAATAAGAATTAGAGGTCATCACGAAGAATGCTATGTTATCAGCTTTGACCCCTTCCTCAACCCAACATAGCAGCGGGGCTAAATACGTGCTAAAAACGTATTTTCTCTTATGAAATTTAATTAATATCTTATTCTAATACAAAACATATTGTTTATTATCCAGCCATAAAACATTTTCGTTGATTTTTTCTTTTGATTGTGATTTTTGTTATGATTTTTCTTTTTTTTTGTAAAATTAAAAAAAAGAAAAATTAAATAAACTTGTTTTAAAATTAGCAGAAAAATAATGTCATATCCAGAATATATAGTTTCAGTATGTCTGACAGAGATTATATTAATGGGAAAACAAAGTCGATCAGTAGAACAAATCAGATCAGATAACTGAGTCTACGCATTTCATACGATATATGAATTAAAAATAGAGATAAATAATAAATAATTATAAAAGATTTTATACAATTTATATTTATGCTTGGTCAAAATTTGTTATTAAAGTTTAACTAAAAATAAAAATTCTTATCTTTTTACAGAGTATTTCATTATTATAGACCCCTATTTGCATTATTATAGACCCCTATTTGCATTATTATAGAACCCGTTTTGCATTATTATAGACCCCTATTTGCATTATTATAGACTCCTCCTTCAGGTTGCTTTGGTTCATGTTATTTTTTACGAATAACCATAATATAATTTTAAAACTAAAAATATAAAAAGGTATTTAATTTAAATAAAATCAGCATGTACAATTGCTTGTAAAACCCATCTTCTCATATGTTTAAAGTATCCAGTCATTATGAAGTTATCATTTGTAACTATGTCATTAATTACATCAATAAGCATTTGAGGATTGGTAGATGCGGGTCGTTGTTTGACTCATGCTTTTAGACACGCAAAGAATTCCTCAATAGGATTGAGCTGAGGAGAGTACGGAGGTAAGAACATAAGTATGTAGTTTTTCCTGTTAAACGCTTCGCGAACCTCGGCTGTCTTGTGTATGGATGCGTTGTAATGAGAATTTTTTTCTCATCTTATATCCTGACCTTGTCTGTAGAACAAATCTAACCTTGTCAGTAGAACAAAGTCCACAGGTAAATAATAACTTGTCAGTAGAACAATTCAGATAACTGAGTCTACGTATTTTATACTATTTATAAATAAAAAGGATTAACTTAAAAAATGTTTTTAGCCGACATTTTTGTGAACAGATTAATAAATATAATATATCATATTATATAAGAAACAATATATTCTAATAAAATGTAAAACTTTGCAGCTTATTTATTCTAAAAATTATATCATTTTAATAAAAAATTAAATGGATTAATATGTATTTTTATTATTATAATTAATAATTAATTATAATTATTAATTATTAATTATTTTATTATAATTATTTATAATTATAAATAATTATAAATAATAAATAATCAGATATGATTTTGGTTAAAATCATATTCTGCGAATTAGTCGTTCTCCGTCTGCGTTCCACCCTCCGTAATTAATCCTACTAAATAAGTAGGATTAATAAACGCTCATTTATTCTTATATTCGGCTTCAATGAACACTAATAAAAAACAAATTTATTTTTATATTTGGCTGCAATTTATTTAACAATTTGTTCATGGTTGGCTATGATACTGCAAATTCAAAAAATATCATTTCACTGATAAATAAATAAATTTAATAAAGTTAATTTCTTTTTCTTAAAAAATTATATTGAATCAATTTATAAACCAATGCTTTAGAATAAAAATGATAACATACAAATGGTTTAATGGTATATTTTGTATGGTATATTAGTATATCAGTAACTGAAAATTAGCATACAAGTCCATTAATAACCTTTAAATGTAAGATTAATTAATTAATTAATTTTATAAGATTAAAAAGATTAATTCAATATATTAGATTTATTAGATTTACCAGATTTATTTTGAATAATTTTTTCGAAATTTATTAAACTGTAGATCAAGATGGTTTATTAAAGACTGCAAATATCTATTTATTTTTTAGCATTATTTATTAAATTTTTAAAACGTAAAGAGTCAGGATAGAATAATTGTTTATTCCAGCCTGCAAAAGATATTCTAAATATAAGAATATATAATATATACAATAAAAAAGAATATAGTAAATAAAATATAAATAAGATAAAATAAATATAAATAAGAATATATATATTCTATATAAGACTATATTCTAAATATAAGAATATCTAAATATATTTCTTTTTCAAAAAATTCCTAAAAAGATATATTTTTATACGGAAAAGATATACATATATAACGCCTATTGAATTAATAGAATCTTAAAATATTTTAATAAATCAAAATTATTTAAAAGTAGGGGCATCTATATTTAGACAAGTAAAAGGTGTTACAATGAGAGTTAATATTAGCCCAATTATAGCTGAATTGTTTTTAAGCTTTATAGAATATGAATTTGTTCATAACTGTTAAAAACTAAATCCAAACTATATAAATATATGAAATATATGTTTCGATACATTGATGATATATGTGTATTTAATTCTAATAATTTTTATTCAATTAGTGAACACATTTATCCAGAAAGCCTTATTCTTAACAAAACCAATATTAATGATAAAGAAGGTGTATATCTAGATATGAACATTAAATTAACATCAATCAAATCTATTTTTAATTTATATAGTAAAGATGACATATTTAAATTTACAAGAAACATTGTGTAGTTAACTCCAATAATTTTTATTCAATAAGCGAACAAATTTATCCAGGTAGCCTTATTCTTAACAAAACCAATATTAATGATAGAGAAAGTATATATCTTAATATGGGAATTAGTTAACATAAATTAAAACTATTTTTAATTTATTTCGTAAAGATGACATATTTAAATTTACAAGAAACATATTTTTGCATGAGCATTCACGCATAACATATAATATAAATATAATACATTAAATAATGAAATTTTTAGAATTGCAACAATATGTAATGATATTGGCTTTCTTCAAATCATTTAAATAATTTAATAGATGCATATTTTCAACTAGGTTACTATAAAAATAACATCAAACAGAAAATATTAAAATATAAATCAACAAAATACTATTAAAAATATATTTAAAATCATTAACGGAAATTTTTCATGAATAATAAATAATATAGTTTATATTAGAATACGATACTATTTAATCAAATTTTATCAGAGTAAATACGTCATTAGCGCGTATTTAGCCTCACTGCTATGTTGGCTCGAGGAATAGAGGCCGAAACATGATAGCTTAGAAGTTTCTCATGATGACCTTTTATCCTTATTCTGATACATTGTCTGCTATTTATTAGTCAATTTATAAAAATTGATTTTTATTTTAAATTTTAATTATAAATTATATCATTATACAAATATTATTTGTATAAAATATTATAATTAGTTATAATTTATAATTATTTGTTTTTATTTTTAATAAATTATACGTATATTCAGTTTCCTTATCTAATTATCGAAACATTTTAAACACTTTTTTAAAATTGTTAGATTTTGTTGTTTTTTATTTATTTTCTACTACACGAAAAATAGTAATTTCTCCTAATGACCTATATTCCTTATTCATATACATCGTATGTTATATTTCAGTTAATAATTATTGATAATTTATGATAAATCCAAAGTGCTATTTGACAAAAGTATCAAAAAATCAAGTTTGATGAAAATTTCATTCGAGAAAATTCGTCATTAGTTTGTATTTGACCAGCAGATATGTTGGATCGAGGAATAGGCACCGAAATCTGATAGCTTAGCAGTTTCTCCTAATAACCTATAATCCTTATTCTGATACATCGATGATATTTAATTCATCGTATGTTATATTATACATCGTATGTTATTTTTGATACATATAAAATCTTATATAATTCCAGTAGGCGTTGAGCTTCGTCAGGGTTTTCCTTTGTCTCCTGTTTTTATTCCTTATTTACATGGACAAAATTACTAGACGGGCTGTTCTGACGGATGTCGGTCTTCAGTTCGGTTTCATGCGGCAGGGATGTTAATTAATACTTACAAGACTGTCTATATGTGTTCGTCTCGGATGCAGATGTCAATGTCAACCTGTATTAGAGAAAAAGTTCTTTCTGATGTTGAGGACTTTAGGTTTCTTGAAGTATCGTTTTCGATCGACGGCAGAAACATCAAGGAGATTGAGAAGCGGATCGGCATAACTAAGGCAGCAATGCATTCTTCATTGCATGTCTGCCTTGGTAAAGCGGCAGTCAAGTCTTTGGACGAAACTTTCGGTTTACTACCCAATCTTCGTTTCTAACTTAACCTATGGTCATGCGCTTTGGGTTATGACCGAAAGGATAATATCTCGGATACAGGCTAACCTGAATAAGGTTTATTCACGGTGTGGCCGGTCTTAGCCTTAGAAATAAGATTAGGAATTTGGTCATCCGGGATGAACTCGGAGTAAAGTCGCTGCTTCTCCACATCGAAGAAAGTCAGTTGATGTGGCTAGGGCACGTTCTGAGGATGTCTAAGGATCGCCTTCCTCGGAAGGTTTTCCAGGCCGGAATCTCTGAAAATAGATTTCGAGGTAGATATTGATACTGATGAGAGATCAAATCTTACAAAGTGCCTGAATAACGCCTTTGGCAATTTGAAAGAAAACTTTGTTCTGTCGTCCAGGATCGCGATGCCTAGAGTAATCTGGTTCGTTCACTGCCTTACGACCCGACACCCGGACTAGTGGTTGACGAGAAAAGTCTTGTGTACTTTTATTTTTTCTTGTCAATAAATTGCTGTTGTTATTTTATAATGATTTTAATATTTTGTGGATTATATGATCCAATATATAATGTGACTTGGCTCATGGTTACTCTTATTTATTAATTTAGATTTCAAAAATTATATTCAATAACAGAGAATTTACTATTAAAATTTAAATATAAATTTACTATTTTATAATGATGTCAATATTTTGTCCGATTATTTGATCAATTCACATATACGTTTAAATATCTCTAAGGCTCTCTCGTTGTTAAAAAAAGGATTTATTTTAACGTGGCAAATGCGTGCCAGAGCACGCTTACATGACCACAACAAAACAAAACTGTGAATCAGGTGTCGAGAAGGTGTGAACGGAGAAGGTGTTTGAATGTGATAAAGGAGGGAGCGCGGCGGACGTCGAGAGGGAGTTGATTCCAGGCGAGTGAGGCGGCGACGAGGAAGGATCGGAGACCGTAGTTGTTGGAGTAATTAGGAACGTGGAGTAAGAGGGTATGACAGGAACGAAGCGATAGCGAGGTGGGGCGAGTATCGTCTAAGAAAGGAAGGTTGATGAACGATGGGGAGCCGACAGCGATGAGACGAAAAGTAACGAGAAGGCGGAGTTTGATGCGGATGTGGATGGTGGGCCAGGAGAGTTGGGCAAAATATGTGGATGTGTGGTCGAAGCGACGGAGACGAAGAGCACTCGAACGGCGGTGTTGATTATTCGTTGTAGGGGTAGGATGATGGATTTTGGAGAATCTAATGATATCTAATGATTAATATCATTATATATCTTATATCAGTAATTGCTAATATATTCGCAATCAAGAATAATTTGTTAAAATTGGTTTATAAGAAGATATTCGTTCCCGGTTCTATATTGAAATCTCCAAGTAACAAGTCATAGCCGCCACCTAGTATACGATCCAAGAGGTCACGTTCTTGAGAATCTCTCCTAGACATTATCTCATTACCTCATTATGAAGTAATGATTTCAAAGGATATATTCATACAGGAGGATCTACTTGCCGGGTCATCTTTCAACATGATAACGCTTATTTTGATAAATAAGATCGGTTAACGCAGTCTACATATTTTGTCGTATAAATCAGATCAGCTAACTGAGTATACCGTTTTTATATTATTTATAAATTAAAATAATTCTAAATAAATTTTAATTAATTAAATAATTATAAATAATAAATAATTA
>WNNJ02002397.1:0-16442 GCA_012934845.2 Pomphorhynchus laevis
TATATTAAGTTATATTATATTAAGTTATGTTTTAATTATATTAAATCAAGATATAAAAAGAAATGATTAAAATGTTTAACTAAATTATTAAATTATGGTTTAAAGGAATGAATTAAATTTGTAATTTAATAAATTTAAATAAAAAGTTTATTATAAATAAGGTAATGTAAAATAACATTAAAAACGTTTTCGTTCTTTTTGCAACTCATCAGATAAAATCATCGATAGCGAAACATTTACAAATAATCTTGCAGACCATTTCTGATAAACGCTACACAAATGATCTAAAACCAAACAAATAAACAGACTATTTTAAGAGTTCTTCTTCATTATCTTTAAGTATATGAACGTGCGTTATTTTATGTTAAATATAATCTTTTAAAAATCAAATACAAACATTTAAAAAAATTTAAGTTCAAATTTAAGTAGAGCAATTTATTTGTACGAAAATTAAATGGTCAAAAAAATAATTGAATAAAACATCAAAAATTAAACCACAAACATTTTAAATATTAAAACATTTTATTATGTGTAATAATAAGATACATTGAAGATAGTACTCATAGATGTCTGCTTGTTTTAATAAAGTATATACTTATATCAAGCGTACTTTATTCAAAATTGTTTAAATAAAATTTATTTATTGTCCATCAATAATTGTAATCATTTCGTACTTTTATGATCAGAACGTTTAAAACGTTTTTTTAATTTTTTTAATTTATTTATTTTATTATCTAAGATTATCGTAGATTATCTGCTAATCTACGAAACTGTGGATTGTAAATCCACAGTCTCGTAGATAAATCCACTAAATCACATATAATTACGACTTTGTATTAAAAAATGGATTATGCAAATTAGGATAAAACCAATATTTGTGGATAAGTAAGAGTAAAATTATATACCGGCAAACAACTTAGTTCTGCATCTCATAATTTTCAGGCAATCGGGATCATCATGTCGAACATTTAAAAATGGAAACGTTCGGTTCTTAAACTAATATTAAAATATAATGAATTCAGAAGCGTTTATTACCGAACAACTCTTAATGAAGTTAACAGTTTCGTCAAGAGTCATGAATGATTTCGGACTAAGTCCATCGAAAATAAGATCGGAAAGAAATGATAAGGTTACGTTAATAACAAGATATGAATTGACCGGCAATGTCAAATTGGATGATCTAAACGTTCACATGCAAAATTAAAAAAATTTCCGCTAAGTTCATCATTTGTTTCCATATAACAATACACTTACATTTTATTAAACAAAATACGCATCAACTCTGATTCATTCGATATTCCGCACAACTCATTGAGTTGTCGATATAACTAAAATAATTTGTTTGTTTAAACATAAATATACAAGCCGCTATTACAAAATAACAAAAAGATAATTCAAATAATAAACAATAATTGATCTATTAACGAATTTCTTTATATATTTTACTAATTGCACTATTAAAATATGATGTTTCGCTAGTAGCAAGAAGTATTAAATTATTTGAAAAAATGTATTTATTTTCTAGATATTGAAAATCAAAATGATTTGAGTACTAGATTAAAAAACAATTTAAAATATGCAAATTTTGGAAAAATTGGAATAAATTTGTATTAAAAAATATAAGAATAGCAATTAACAAACTATTAATTTATTATAATTTACAAAATTGAATTAATAGAATCCTTAAATATTTTAATAAATCAAAATTATTAAAAGGTAGAGACATCTATATTTAGACAAATAAAAGTGTTCCAATGAGTGGTATCTAGCCCAATTATAGCTGACTTATTTTTATTTTTAGTAGATATTGAAGAAGCGTTAGTAAAATTAATTAATCTAATATTCGGAAAAAGATATACATATATATGTTATAATAATTATAACGCCTTTTTAACAAAAATTAAACCATCAAGTAAATATAAATATATGGATAAAATTGAATTAATAGAATCCTTAAATATTTTAATAAATCAAAATTATTTAAAAGTGGGGACATCTATATTTAGACAAATAAAAGGTGTTCCAATGGGTGGTAATAGTATCTCAAGTATAGCTGACTTATTTTTAAGCTTTATAGATTATGAATTTGTTCTTAACTGTGTAAAAAAATAAATCTAAATTATATATAGATATAAAATATATATTTCGATAGATTAATGATATATGTGGATTTAACTCTAATAATTTTTATTCAATTAGTGAACAAATTTATCCAGGTAGCCTTATTTTTAATAAAACCAATATTAATATAAAGAAGGCATATATCTAGATATAAACATTAAATTAACATTAACTAAAACTACTATTAATTTATATCGTAAAGATTACATATTTAAATTTGCAAGAAACATATTTTTGCAAAGGCATTCATGTATTCCATATAATATAAAATATAATACATTAAATAATGAAATTTTAAGAATTGCAACAATTTGTAACGATATTGGTTTTCTTCAAAATCTTTTAAATTAATAGATGCAGATTTTAAACTAGTTACTGTAAAAATACAATCAAACAGAAAAAAGTAAAATATATAAATCAACATAATATTATAAAAAATAAATTTAAACTCTTAAATAGAAAATTTCAACGGATAATAAATAATATACTTTGTATTAGAATAACATACTAGAAAGTCAAATTTTATCAGATAAAATATTTTATTAGCATGTATTTGTCCCCGCTGATATGTTGAGTCGAGGAATAGGGGACACAACCTGATAACATAGCAGTTCCTCTTAATGAACTCTAATCCTTTATATATTAATCCTTTATATATTTATATACAGGATTAATCCTTTATATATTTATAAACTCTAATCCTTTATATATTTATATACAGGATTAATTCTTTATATATTTATAAACTCTAATCCTTTATATATTTATATTATATTTTCTATATACTTTGCATTAGAAATGCAAAGTATATAGAAATGCAATGTTATACTCTAATAATTTTTATTTATTGAACGAACAAATTTATCCAGAAAGCCTTATTCTTAACAAAACCAATATTAATGATAAAGAAGGTGTATATCTAGATATAAAAGGTGCCACAATGGGAGGGAAATGAAATTTCTTTTTAAACTCTTAAAAAAAACTTTTAATGGATAAATAATATACTTTGTATTATAATAACATACTAGAAAGTCAAATTTTATCAAAGAAAATACATCATTAGCATGTATTTGACGCCGCTGATATGTTGAGTCGAGGAATAGAGGACAAAACCGTATGTCTTAAGTGTCTTAACCTGATGTCCAAAGTCTTAAATAATCTGATATCTCAAAAATATTTAAAAGAAGAGACATTTATATTTCGACAAATAAAATGTGTTCTAATAAGGGGTAATATTAGCCCAATTATAGCTGACATATTTTTAAGCGTTATAGAATATGAATTTTTTCATTACTGCTCAAAAAGAAATCTAAACAATATAAATATATGAAATGTATGTTTGGATACATTGATGATATGTGTATTTAATTCTAATAATTTTTATTCAATTAGTGAGCACATTTATCCAGAAAGCCTTATTCTTAACAAAACCAATATTAATGATAAAGAAGGTGTATATCTAGATATGAACATTAAATTAACATTAACTAAAACTACTATTAATTTATATCGTAAAGATGACATATTTAAATTTACAAGAAACATATTTTTGCATGAGCATTCATGCATACCATATAATATAAAATATAATACATTAAATAATGAAATTTTAAGAATTGCAACAATATGTAATGATATTGGCTTTCTTCAAAATCATTTAAATAATTTAATAGATACATATTTTGAACTAGGTTACTATAAAAATATCGTCAACATAAAATGGTAAAATATATACATCAACACAATAATATACAGAATAAATAAAAACTCTTAAGTGGCAAATTTTTATGGATAGATAATAAATAATATACTTTGTATTAGAATAAGATACTAGATAGTTTTATCAGAGGAAATACATCATTAGCATGTATTTGGCCTCGCTGCTATGTTGGGTAGAAGAGTTAGGGGCCGAAATTTGATAGCATAGCAGTTCCTACTGATGACTTCTAATTCTTATTCTGATAAAATACGTAGACTATAATCAAATACGATTTGATTTGATTAAACCAGTGTTGTTTCTAATTAAATATTTAAATGAAAAATATAAAATTGATTTTCTTATTTAATGTTAAATAAGAAAAAATATTCGAAATTTTCAAAAATTTCAAAAATTGTAATATTCGAAAATTTGTGAACAATAATTTATTATTTTTTAAATATCCATTTTGATTCTTTTAATTGTAATTATTTATAGAATGAAACCAAGGAAACAAAAATTTATTCGATAAACAGGTTCATAAATATTTCTACCTTAGATGCATGTGGTGACAATGCCTGAATGTAAGTGTTTTCGAAGCGTACGAGAAAGGCAATAATTGCAATTTCTAATTTTTCAACTCTTTTGCTCGTTGCTGTATCCTTTATAAGCGCAATAAGCTTAAAAACGCTATAAACAAAATAAGATCAAAATAAAAAAATATCTAAATAGCGTTATACCGGAATATCGAAGCAGCCGTGTGTGTCGTCTTAGAACTTTTAAAGCCATCTGGACAACAGTTGGTAATGCAAGAAAGCACGTGCACAAGCCAAGCTAGACGAACTAAAGCGGCAGAAAAAGCTAAAACTTTCCAAAATAATTCTTGATAGATGATTAGAAATGAAAAAATGTTATTGAGATTTGCAAAACGTTCTATTTAATTGCAATTACTCTTTTCAAATTAAAATTAATTTATTTGAATCTCTTAATTAATTAATTTTAATAAAATTAATAAAATTTAATCAAAATTATTGAGATTAGAGTATAATCTAATTAATGATTACTATAACCAATTAACATGATTCTGTCAATAATTACTGATAATTACTCATAACTATAATTACTCATTGTTTGAATATGAACAATGTCGTATCATATTGATACGACATTGTTGCTTATTCTAAAGCTTATCAGATTAACAATATTGTTAATCTGATAAGCTTTAATATTGTAGTTAATATTGTTAATATATACAATATTGTTAGCGACAATATGTATATATAGCGACAATTTATTGTCGATTATTAGATGCACAATATACTTAAATTGAAAAGTACATACTTTAAAGATATGCTTTAAAGGTATACTAAGTAGGGAAAAACCACTTACGACTACGAATATAAGGTTTACTTAATTTTACTACAATTTAAAGAAATTATATTTTGGTCCAATATTCGCATCGATCATACTTGTATCCACCAACAGATCTTGATAACAACAAAATACAGCAATAAATCACAATTTAACTGTTATATCACAATAAAAGTTATCAAGACAGTAAGAGAAATACTAATTATATAATAATATATTTTTTAATATTATATATCACATATGATAGCCAAATATATATCATATTATAATAATTATGATTGCAGCAAACGAGCTGTTCCTTAAATTAATGGAAAAGTAAAACTAATTTATAATTTTGGCCGCTATGAAACTTTCTTTTGAGCTTTTTTAAATTAAATAAAAAAATATAATTGTGTAATACAAATAACTTGCAAAGATATACTTTAATATATTACGTAATAATATATTAAATTATAATGTAATATGTTATAATTTAATCCATTATATTATAATATATTACAAGATATTATATAATATTATATATTTTATCATAATATAATATAAATTTAAGTTTATCTAAAGTCTGGTTTCGCTAAATTAATAGCATCATGTTTGCAATAATTTAAGTTGAAGAATTGATTTATTTTGTTTTGTTATTTTATAACCAAGTAGAGAAACGTGAACAAGTATATCGAATGCTGATCAAATGAACAACACCTCTTTTTTATCAACATAAAATTTACAATATAAAATTCATGACGATAAAGTTATTTGTTCGTGAACATATTCAAATTCGAATCTTTTCATGTAGAAATAAAATTCTGAAATTATATATTGTTTCATATAATCAAATAAACGCTGCAGATACGATTAAATATTCTAATATTATAATATTTTATTATAATTTATAATAAAATATATTAATACGATAAAATATTTTTTTTAAATAAAATAAATTTAAAAGTTATCCAAACATGTTACATACAACCAATTGTTTATCAAAAAGTGGTATCATCAAACTAGTTGTAAACAACTGGATGTCTTCATTGCCATTTCTATAAAAAGTCCATTTATTTTCATTATTAAAATTTTATATTTAATTTATTATTTAATTATTTTCACAAACATTTGGAGAATACAACTATAATATTTTGGCTTATTAGTCAAACCAAGAAAACTTAGTTCAAATAAGAACAAATCTTCAAGTGCTTTGAATTCAATCCTTCATTTTTAGTTCTATTTTCTTATTTTTAATACTATTTATTATAACAGAATTATCTTTTCACTAAAAACGGTTTAGTGTTTTTTAAATTACTAGATTAACACATACGCTCAATTAACTTAAGTTCTGGTGATGCAATCGACTTAAAGGCAATCTGAAGCTGATCTAACAGAGGATCAAAACATTCAAGCAAAAAATTATGAAAATCTGAAGAGCATGCGTCTGAAAGAATTGCAACCTAAAACGCAATAAAATAATTACAAACAAATGAATGACGAATAAAAACAATGAATGATAGATTTGACTGGAAAGACAAGTGGCAAAAATAAGGTGATAATTTGAACTAAAATTTTAGATAATTTTTACATTCAATTTGAACAAAATGTTTAATTATTTTATGTACACAAGATGTTATCTTAAATTGATCTTGACAAATATTTTAAGTCTGCTTTCAACTTAATTTAAAAGCAGATTTCTAAATAAAAACCGACTTAAATTAAAATAGCTTGAAATTGAAATGGCTTAATTGAAACAGTATTAAATTGAAATTAAAAAGGTATACTCTAAAATATACTATGAAAAACATTATATGAGAAATGAAATTAAGTGTGGCAAGGTTTTTTACAACCGACTATTATGCGTCGCAACTAGCAAAAGGTCTGACTTGTTGGCGTACGGTTTAGTTGTCTTGTCAGTAGTCTTAGAATCTCATGTAACATCAGAAGCTGAACTTTTCAATAATTCTTTATTCGATCTTTGAAATTTCAATAATATCTATTTAATATTGAATTTAGTTTTACTAAAATAAAATATTAAAACAAAAAAATAATTATTCTACTAAATACAAACGTAGAATATTTCATTAGATGCAAATTATATCTTTAGCAAATCAAATAAAAAATTAATATAATATATAATATTATATTAATATAATATATAATATTAATATAATATATAATATATAATATGATATTGCAAAATTATAATATTATATTGTAATATTTGAATAGAAGCAACTTATCGTAAGCTCGAATATTTCAAAAAATTCTAAACACTCAGCCCGCTAGTGCAGGCTCGACTGATCCGTTGTCGAGTGATAGGTTCAATTCGGGTCTGATGAGTTTATTTTTATTCATATTATATTATTCATATTATATTATTTTTTATTCATATCATATTATATTATTATCATATTATTCATATTCAAATTATTAATCTTTATTCGTATTATATTGAAATAAAATATATTTTAATAATATAATATTACAATATAATATTATAATATATTAAAATATTATAATATTGCAATACGTAACAATCAGAATTGTGAAAGATAAAAATTATGTTACAATGAAATATTTTACGATCAAAATACTAATTTCAGCATAATATCTAATTTCTAGTAGATAGACATTTCAAAATAACTTTCTGTTTCGAATTTTTAAATTACATCGATTTAATTTGTGAAATATTAGGTTAGAAGCAACTTATCGTAAGCTCGAATATTTCAAATAATTCCAAACACTTTATAAAAGGTGTTTGAAATTGAGCTCGCCAGGTACAAGTTGATCCCGCTAGGTACAGGCTGCTCAAATGATCCGTCGTCGAGTAATGTGTTCAATTCGGGTCTGTCATATTGTCAGTTAACCTCCCAATTGTGAGGTATGGCAACACCTGAATATTCAAGCGGTTATAAGTGACCGACTTGTAATAGCCGTATGGGTAGTTTGTTTGCAAGGCTAGTTTGTTTGTAGGGCTAGTCCGTTTGGTTGGATCGCTTTAATGACGCCAACAGTGAATTAATCATAAGAAATCGGAAGGTCATTGCGTTCTTGATTCCTTGCAATAGAATATATTGGACTATCAGAGTATGTAGAAACAGCAAATATCTAAACTAAAACCTGTTTATAAGGTGACAAGAAGGTTAAACACTAATTACTGAGTTTCGTCAGTAAAATTACTAGATTATCCTTAATTGTAGCTCAATGCATATTTTGATCAACTATTTATTCTATAATTAAGTAATTCATTAATAATATAAATAATTATTACTTAATAATCATGTATTAGTAATTTATGTTTTATTATTTTATCTAATTACGCTATTGTGATTAAAATAGATGCATACATTTATTAAAAGAAAGGTTCAAATATATATTATATTATAAGATAGTGCAAATTTCAAGTAAACACTCTGAGTGATAAATAAATAATTGTTTGTACGTAATAAATACACCAACCACGTCAAGCATTTGTGAAAGAGAAGAAGAGTCATCTAGCGGATCTTCAATATTGTTTCTAAAAAAGAAACACTTTCTTATTAAACCAAAAATTAAAGTTGTATTCACTGTTCTTTCAATATCGATTGATCGATTTTATGGAGAAATTTCGATTCAATGTTTTTTTATATCGATTAATAGATGAATTTGTGTAAATTTCGATTCATCGATTCTTTATACATAAGAGTCAATCTATCAAGTTTTTTAATAGCTTTATTCATATTTAAACATATTTTTAAATCGGCAATTTAAATGAAAAAAAAATTATATTTATTTAAATGTTAATTTAAGGAGGTTGAATTTATTTGATATGCATGTGACGACAAATAGGTAAAATTAGATTCGAATGAGTAGAGTGATGATAATATATCAAATAAGAAGTGAATAGCATAAAATCTTTATCATAAAAGACATATTTTGACTCTACTCATTTGATTTCGATATGAAATCAAAATGATATTTTTAACGAACACTGAACACTGAATTAGGTTCCGATAATTTAGTAAATTATTTTTAATTGGATCCATAATTTCAATTTATATAATTTTAATCATTTCGATAATCAGTATATTTTATATTGATATTATATAGCCTGATTTAAGGCATATCTTATGTTAATAAATATAACAGCTATGTAGGAAACTTTCTTGCTCATAAATATTCAATTTTTATTGAATTATTAACATCTATTGTATACTATATGAAATCATAGAGAATTTCATCTGAGTGCAAACTGGCCTTTTTTACTTGCATAGTTTGATTACAATCAATTTGATTATCCGCCTTTATAATACATTAAATACAATGTTTAACTAATGATGTTCTATTTTTCGGTTTCATTTTAGGCACCTAATAATATTACTAACTTGACGACATTATCAAAATATTTTAGACGTTCCGATATAAACACTTCCAGTATCTTAAGAACATGTCGATCCAATTTTAGATTGTTCCCTTTATTTGAATATGTATATGCTGAAACAATTGGCTTCCAGGCATTAATAGTATATAACAGATTGTTACTGGACGATTGCATCGACTAAATAAAAAAGATAACAATCTTTATGTAAGAAATTTTACTGATATTATATTCAATATATTATTAATACTTAAATAAAAAACTTGAGAGATAAAATAAATACACTTCAAACCGAACCTGTTTTAGACCAAAATGTTGATTAAATTTATATTAATTGAGATATTAAACAATATAAAACCGTTCAAGTCATTACTCTTTAAGAAACTCAAATGCGAACCATAACATTTACTAACGTTTATACAAGGGAATTACAAAAGGTTGTGTCAATAACATTTTGTGAACTAACGAATTCTGGAAAAACTGTTCAAGGTATGGGGAAAACTAATCCCGACTAACTTTCAGGGAAAGTGATAAAACTAAAACATTCCTAGGCAGCCTGTAAATAAAGTAATTGTAATTATATCAAACATGTTTACCGGTGTCAGACTGTTTTAAGAATCAATGACTATTTTAATGACTCTCAAGATCTCGATGATTAAACTTCCCAGTAACGACTTAAGTTTATATCATTGACTGCATTTGCAAATTGTACTACTGTAATCACTTAGAGCATATAATATTGGCGAAAAATATGGAGTCCACATTTCATCAAAGCTTCAACGACTGTATCATAAAATTATGACAAATAGTATCTACACAAATCGCAGAAAGTTTATACATGGCAATGAGATTACGACTATCCACAGATAAACAAGAAAGAATGACACATTAATATATTTAAACTTTTAATGTAGCATATAATAAACTAACATTTTTCTGTAATTAATATAATATTATAATATTATAAATATATTAATTCGTAAATTAACTATTAGATTATAACATACACAAAATATACAAATTACAAATCATTGATCAATCAACTATAAAATTATGTAGTATATAATAAGGTTATTAATATGGTATTAATTGGTATTAATACCATATTAATACCGCTGGTATTAATATAGTATATATAATTATATATAATAGTCACTATGTACATCAAGCATACAGGTACGACCTATAGCTGTAAGTCTAGTACCAAGGTAGCTGTAGGTCTAATATAGCTGTAGGTCTGATATCTATAGATCTTACAGATAATTAAATTGACGACACATATTGCTTGAAGAATGAATATTTTCTAGATGAACAAAGTTTTAATTTTTTTTTCTTCAGTTTTCTTATTCAATTTTTCAATTTTTGCTTCGTAAATTGAATTTTTTAATTAAACATTGTAAATTAATTTATTTAAAAAATACGATGACTCAAATACGAAGAAAATAAATCAACAAAATATAAAAAATATTAAATTTACAAATTATAAATCAATAATTCAATTATTTTTTATTTAAATATAATAAATTATTTATTATTTTCTCTATCAACTAACTGTACCTCAGTTAGCTGATTTAATTATCAGCTAACTGAGGTACAGTTAGCTGATAATAATATATTATTAATTAAATCATTATTATAATTAAATATCAGCTATTTAAATATTTTTTAAACAAATTTTAAAAAAATTGAATTTTTAATTGGTCAATTTAGAAATTATAAATCAATGAAAGTTATTCAATTATTTTTTATTTAATTATTAAATTTTGATATAGCATGTTTTTTCTCTATCAATTTTATAATTTTATTAAATATGTACCTCAGTTAGCTGATTTAATTATCCACCCATAAAAATGTTTCGCTTAATACTTTAAATTTGTTTTTAATATTTATTGATTGATAAAATTGTAAATTTAATATTTTAATAAAATTTTGATGATTTATACTTCGCCATTAAAAAAATAACAAATTTCCAGTAAACTTGCTTGAAAATCAGTAGAAAAATAGTCGTTTCAATAATACATAGTTTCGTTATTTCTGGTTGAGGTAAAGAATACACCTTATTAATCAAATTTCATCTGAGAAAATACGTCATTAGCAAGTGTTTCGCCCCGTTTATATGTTTGTTAGAAGAATAAGGACCGATTATGTACTTGATTTTGTTTAATATTATAAATTATTCTTTTAATCATTATTCTCAATGCAAGTATCTTCTATTACTAAAGAAGTCGCAAGGGTAGTTGCTGTGACTTTTCATTTTTTACTTCACTGCCATCGAACCATTTATTCCAATAAAGAAATTGTAAATTTAAATTGTAAAAATTAAACAAAAGATTTATGATATAAAATCAATGTAGATCGATTCTACAATATTTTTTAGCTTATAATTCCTTGGATTGATACAAATTTGTGTATAAATATTAGATACTTAATAAAAGAGGGTGATGCTTATCCGATTGAAATGGAAATGACTCACTATAAGAATTTGCAAATTAAATTTGAATTATTTGTAATGCATTTCATACTTATACCTCAATGCCAGTAACAGTGAAGTTCTTTAGCAGTTCCAGAAATTCTTCGTAATCAATCAGTGACTGGAATTCTCGAACGCGATTGTTAGTCTTCGTCAGAGTAATTAATCGAAAGAAATGGTAATAGAATTGCTGATTTACTAATTTCTACAGACAAAGTAAAAACTCAAGGCAACTGTGCCAGGTTATAAATCTTACAAGAGAATTATTTTTTAGAATATTAAGGATTCCGTCCAGAAGTGACTTCAAAAATGCTGCTCTGTCATTTGTTTCGAATCGGCAGAAACGAGTACACGAGAAATTCGCAAGCAAACAAAGACACTGGAAATTGCGAAATTATGAATAAAAACAATAATTAAATAGATCAAATACCTCGCAAGCAATTTCAATTTTACATTCAACAGCGAGTTTATACAGAGCTCTGATGGAAGTAGGAGAGAAAGCTATAAAAATTATTCAAAAATTATTAAAATGTAAAAGATTATAATTGATAACATTAAGATCGATGGATCTTAATTGATTATGTCGAACAAAATTTTATAATTTGAAAAACTAATGAGATAATCTCCATTCAAAATAAGACATTGAGTCAGCTTTTATTGCAATTTTATTCCATGCAAAAGTCTAGTACGTGAAGTGACTGCCAGTAACTTAAATTATTTGCAGTCTAAAATATGGAAAATAAAAAACAATACCCAAATAAAAATATTTAAAGATTTGCGTTTTGTGGCAATTGATTGCTGACGATTTAAAATCATCGTTATAAGTTGTGTAAATAGCCTTAATGAGAACGCACTTTTGAGACCCATCATTTTAATTATTTCAAATCAGTCGAAAAGATTTCTTCGAATGATTTCTTCGAATGATTTCTTCGAAAAAACGACTGAAAAATTTCTGCTCCTTGAAAATCAATTCTTCTAAGCTACAGGAGGAAAAATAAAAGTCAAAATCGCAACAAAAGAAACATTATATGATACGGTTGATCATTCACGCTTTTGTGATCATATAGATATCTATATATATATATATATATATATATATATATATATATATATATATATATATATATATATATATATATAATGGTTGCTATATAGATAGCAACCAGAGGGCAACCGAAACATCAAATAACTGTTGTTGCTATCTATAGTTTTTGAATTTAATAAAATATTTTAATAAATCTAACATGAATCCTAAACGGCGCTTATTCTCGACCGTCTAGGTTTTTATTCAATTTTATTTTATTTTTTTAATTTTTAAATATTTTTTTTAATTTTTTAATATACAGTTTTTATAACCCTAATATTCACTTTCGTCGTTGAAGAAAGTGATATAAAGGTACATTATGTTTAATAATGAATTAAGACGATTTGATAAAATTACATTCATTCCATTCTGGGGTATTAGCATTAATGCTCATTGATTCATTGACGTCATCACATAGTCCAGCATCTTGATTCTCGAGTGAAAAGCACTCTTTGCATAGAAAAAGTAACCTTTCCAGTATTTCAGCCTCAAATTAGTGAAACAGTAAGTAAAACAATTATAAGTAAATAAATACTTTGGTGCTAGAAAAGCTGTTTATTGCCTCGATGTTTTCAGACAGCTGTCGGATCATCCTCACAGCAAAAGCAAAGATTTGAATCAAATTGTGTCTACGGAAGTTAATAGATACACGAGTATGATTAGATTGAATTATGTATGAATCATTCTATAGTTAAATAAGGATCATTAGGAGTGATCAAAGCTAGTTTAAACATACTTTATCGTTATTTAGCATTGCGTTCACGATATTTGTTAAAAGCACAATCAACGTCAGTGTGTGATTATCGCCTTTCTAAACAGAAATAGTAAGTCAATACAAAAGTGACAAGAAAAGAAAAATCTGCCCTAGTCAACGGAACAAATTCGTTGACTAATTCGTTGTTTTTATTTAAAATATTTATATTTTAATTTATAATTTTAATTAATTCTAGATTTCAATATTTCTAAGATATTTCAATCTTCAAAGTAAAAAACCTTTTTAAAAATATTGAAGTTAGAAAATGGGGTATTTCTTAAAAGCATAAACACCTTCTTTACTTTTTATCATTTTGTCTTCATCTTTCACATATTCTTTATCTTTTACTAGAACGCCGAAAGCCGAGTTTGGGCGTTAGCCCTCCATTTCGCCACAAGACAGAGAAAAATGGAAAGACAAATCCCACATAACCGACACCGCCTCAAAGCAGGACAAAAGCAGAAGAATAAGAAAAAATATTTAGATCCTCATAATAAATTATGTGAACAGAAGAACATAATCTATTCAGCCTCTAATACAACTGTATTTCTGTAGAAAGATTATAAAATACTAAGTCTTTTCGGGAAGAATTAAGAATAAAAAGAATTGTGTAAAGACTGTTTTGGCTAGCTGGTAAACTTCATTGTAAATACGATCATTTCATGCAAGAATGTTAGCATCAATTTGACGAAGATATAGATTTAAAGACGATTGGCAATTGAAGATATGCAGCAGAGATTTGCACGATTCTTTTACACAATTTATAATGGTATGCATTGTTGTGGACATGACATTGGATGTTAATTACACTGATTTTATCATGATATCCATGAATACAAGGAATCATTACCAACGATTGTTTAATAGATTTTACAATTTTAATACAGTTTGTCAATTCAATTTCCAATAAGACTGTAACATTGAAGGAGTTTGATTGTTATACCAAGGTCGAGATCGCTGACTTTCTTATGACGATTTTGGAAATGTTCTCTATAAATGTAGAATTCTGAAAGATTGAATTTAAACGCAATTGCATAGGCAATAAAGTCAAATTAGATAACAGCCACTGGAGTTAAGTAAACCCGAGAAGACACTCCCGTTATCCTTTTCAAGATACTACACCAAAATAAAAAAATACCGTAGGAATATTTAAAAAAAGCGTAGATATCATCAAAATACAAAAACAGCGTAGGAAATTATAGGTTTTAACATGTTTGTAAAGTAATGTAGAGAATCTTAAAAAATAGTTTAGCTCCTAATTTACACGTTATATGTTCTAGGGTGAGCTCAAAAAGGCCACGTTGATGTTAGATATACTTCTAAATATTTATAGATATTTTCAAAATCTAGAGTATGTCCACACGATAGTACGCTGCTATGTTAAATCTAGGAATAGATGCCGAAACCTGATTACATAGCAGTCCCTCCTTTTGACCTCAAATCCTTATTATTATGCATCGTCTGTTATTTATTAGTCAATTCGTAAAAATTGACTTTTATTTTAAATTCTAATTTTAAATTTTGACTTGATATAAATATAACTTGTATAAAATGTTATATAATTATTTATTACTTATCCTCATTTTTAATTTATTTATAGTATAAAAAAAAGTAGACTCAGTTATCTGATCTGATTTGTTCTACTGACAAGTTATTATTGACCATTGGACTTTGTTTTCCCGGTAATAAAACCTCTGCCAGAAATACTGAAACTATGTATTATTGATACGACTATTTTTCTACTGATTTTCAAGCAACTTTGAAGTTATAAGTTTTATTAATTAATAATAAATTATTAACTTATTATTAATAAGTTAATAATTAACTTATTTATTTTCTTTAAAAATTTATTTTAAATATAAACTTTTTTTATAAGCTTTATATATTTTATAAACTTTTTTATATTTTTATATCTAAAAATATAAATTGTTTAAATTTATTTAACTTGATATAAATTATTAAGCAAGTTTAATGGACATTTTTTATTTTTTAATGGCGAAGTATAAATCATCAAAATTTTATTAAAATATTAAATTTACAATTTTATCAATCAATAAATATTAAAAACAAATTTAAAGTATTAAGCGAAACATTTTTATGGGTGGATAATTAGATCAGCTAACTGAGGTACATATTTAATAAACTTATAAAATTGATAGAGAAAAAACATGCTATATCAAAATTTAATAATTAAATAAAAAATAATTGAATAACTTTCATTGATTTATAATTTCTAAATTGACCAATTAAAAATTCAATTTTTTTAAAATTTGTTTACAAAATATTTAAATATTAACATTTTAAATATAAAGTTTCTAAATATTAATATAACTATATAATTATAATTATTATAAATAATTATATAATAAATACAATTATTTATTATTTAACAAATTTATGAAGAATAATTCGACTTCTAATGAAGTCGAATTAGCTGAAATCTGATGACATTTCAGTTTGTCCTGACGAACTCTAATCTTCATTTGAACATATTGTATGTTAATAAATAATTATATAAGATTTTATACAATTTATATTTATATCAAGTTAAAATTTAAAATTGAAATTTAAAATAAAAGTCAATTTTTATGAATTGACTAAAAAATA
>WNNJ02002398.1:0-48913 GCA_012934845.2 Pomphorhynchus laevis
TAGACAAAGAATAATCATGATAAAAATGGTATAAAAGCATATAAAAGCATAACTGGTAAATGGAAGAACGAGTATTGGTATCTTGTATGGTCTTACGATCGACAAGAGTGCTTTAATCCCAGGAATGAATACAGATCCAAATGCGTCCTGTGGATATTCAAGGAGTCTGGACATACACCTGAAAGGATATTATGCTGGATTTCTGGTGGTTATCCGCTACATCCAGCAGTGTCTCTTATTCTGATAAAATTACATTCGTGTGCCACGTAATCTGTTTATTAGGCATTATTAATTATCCACACGAGAAAAACAAATTTTTGTTAGAGTTAATTATAACAACGTTTCGGTCAATCACAGTGACCCTTTTCAAGTTCTTGAAAAGGGTCACTGTGATTGACCGAAACGTTGTTATAATTAACTCTAACAAAAATTTGTTTTTCTCGTGTGGATAATTAATAATGCCTAATAAACAGTGTCTCTTATGTCGAAATGACAACAAGCAACAGTAGGTTGCTTGTTATCGTAAAATATATATCGAAATGACATATATATTTCGGCATATATGTTGAAATATATGTCGAAATGACATATATATTTCGGCATATATGTTGAAATATATGTCGAAATGACAACAGTAGGTTGCTTGTTTTCGTAAAATTCTTTAATATTACGGGATACCATGAATACTTAAAAACTATTTGCATCAGCTTACCAAATTTTACATGAAAGAAAATTCTAGTACCTTCGAAAAATCAATGACTAAAGCAGTCATATCTCTTATTGGCTGGTAAATTGCGAAGTTTGAAAGTATGAAAGAAATTTCAAATTTGAGCAATCATTCACACCAAGCACGTCCTTGCAAACTAAAAGTATGTCGTCAAAAACGGTGATCTGCGACCAGGCGTAGTATCAATGCGAGAAAGTTTCGGATTACGAGGATAACGGCTGCACAGACAAAACCAAATAGAACATACTTCGATACAATCAAATACTTATTAAGATGAAAAATCAAATAGTAGCATCAATTTCAATATCATAACAAGACTAATACTACTTATCAAATTAATTCTACTGCATAGTACTTGTTGGAAATATGTATAACACGAATGAATTCAAAACAGATGCAGTTACAAAAGATTATAAACGACCGATCAGAAAGAAAACTATACTAGCGAACCAAGCTGATTTTATCTAGCGGGGAGAATGCTATAATAAATTACATCTCATAACATTTAATGAAGTGGCATGTGACTCTCACGGCTGCACGATATGGACCAAAGTAAGCTTCCCCTCAGACAGTTCTCAAACAATGACGAGTCACAATTTCTATTGTGGTTTCTGTGCAGCTCTTGCAATTGCAAATTTAAATAAGACTATTAACGATCTACGCTCACTAACCGAAGACACTGATAAACCATTACGATCAGATATCCCTTATACATGTGAAGTATTCGAGCAAGATACAATACCTTCACTAGACAATGAAATCGCCCCGATCAACATAACGGCAACATCTGATACTTCAATATTCCGGAAATCTACCCCTACTCGAGTTTGGACACGAGGACATGCAAGATCGCGAATCGTAAAGGCAACAACCCTTGAAACTTCCTTATTTAACCTTAAATCCGATTTCCTGGATTCGTCAAATCTAGAGAATTCCATCATTTCTCACAAGGATACACAGAAACAAACATTCCATATCACTCAGAAAACACATCCAAGGCCGGAAACAAACACAGAAGCACCACATCACACAGCACTCCCAACTTTTTACAGTCCTCAAACAACCCATAGTCTATATAAAATGGATGGTACACTCAAACAAATGATAATCATACCAATTCCACTGTAAACAACACTGATAACCCCAATATACCTATTCTATCTGAGCCTAAACGACATAAACGCCGAACATTCGATCGGGATAAATGTTTCATTATTGTAAATTTAAATGAATCACCGAGTCCAAACAGTCTCATCCGGATAAAACATGATGTTGATTCAGTAAAGCAAGTTCTTTCAACAGTTCTCCCAACAGAAATATCAGTCGAACAAAATAGACAGGTAATACACCTCTTTCGCATTGGGAAGAAACAAGATGGTACCAAACCAAGGCTTTTGAAAGTTGTTGTTGATAGCCCCGAGACTAGTAAGCAAATCATCAAGAATTCCTTTAAGTTAAGGGGCTCCAGTATCAGACTTCTACCTGACCTCAGCACTGAAGATAGAAACAGATTGAAATCTGCAAGGAACGAGCTTCAACAAAGATTTCAAAACGGTGAAAATATCTAATTGTGAAAAAATTTTAAGTTGTGCGGCGAATGGTAAATACGCGATTCAGCCTAGGAATCCGTCTAACCGTTCCATCGATACTCTCCGCCGCACAGATTCGTGCATCCAACACGTAAACATCAATCCCATTTCAACACCAACAACGACACAACACCACTGCCGTTACTCTCAAAATAATATTTCCATCATGTACTCTAACTGTTTAAGCATGTACAACAAATTTGACGATATATTGTGTCTCGTTAATTCAATGAACCCAAACATCATAGCATTGAGCGAAACTCGGCTCAACAACGATATATCTGATACTGAAATCTCAATCTCAGACTACTTTGTTATACGATCGGATCGAACTGCCCTAAAAGGAGGTGGAGTTGTATTATACGTCAAGCAACCATTAATCATAACGAGCACAGCATTGTATCAGATGATTCATACAACGAATATCTGTGGGCAACAGTATCTTCTCCTGAGAGACAGAAACTAAAAATCGGTTTATTTTACCGCTCTCCGCGCTCCGCAACTGAAAAGATTGGCATCTCTTTACGACATCACCTAACAAGCTTATCACCGATCATTATCCTAGGAGACTTCAATATGCCTTATGTCAATTGGGACCTATATACTTCAACACATGGTTGAATCATCCAATCTCCTTGATACGTTCAACGATCTCAATCTAACCCAGCATATTCACGAACCCACTAGAAGGAGGAGGAAATCATCTGCCATTTTAGACTTATGCTTATCACGAGGCGAACCCACAATTGATAAAATCTCTCTCAGCCCCTCCCCCTATTGGCCACATTAATCATTGTGTCATTAGGCTGGCGCTTTCTGTAAGTCTCTTTAAAACAACCCCCTCGGCAAAACCTTAATTGAATCCATTCAAAGCGAATTTCGCAAGTATGACGCAAGCTATTTGAAACATTCAATGGACTAATCCATATGTAATTGGCATAGATCAGTGCTGGGAAAATTTCAAATCTACTTTGATCAATTCTCTAAATTACTTCTCCCCTTTAAAACGTCAGCGCACATCTCACAAAACTCCCATTTGGTTTGACTCGCAGATTAAACAAATGATTAAGACAAGAGACAAAATTTACAAAAAATTCAAAGGGAATTGTTCTTGGACCGATTACAAGGAATTACGAAATCAAGTAACGGCCCTCAAACGTCAGAAACGCAGGTGCTTCGTTTCCAATCTTTGTCGATCATCAAACAGATATCCCAGTAAATAGTTCAAACATATCAGCTCATTAAAATCAACTACGTCAAGCATTTGATCGGATATACTATGATGTCATCCTTATTACGCTGGAACAGTACGGCATCAGAAAAACCCTCCTTAATTGGATTAACTCCTTTCTTAGAAATTGGAAGATTACTGTATTGGCTAATAAACAAATGTCAAAAACAAGAAATCCTGGACGCGGTGTTCCTCAGCGATCGGTACTCAGTCCATTGCTCTTCATTATTTACATCAACGAGCTAACTACAGCTATTTCGAGTCCATGTGGTTTATATGCCGACGACTTGAAAATTTGGCGACCAATAATCGATAGCCGAGATCCAATGATACCTCAGCGAGACATTGATAATATTAAGGTATGGTGTAATCAACGGGGACTGGTATTAAACCCCGATAAGTCAAAACATATGCGCATCGAACATCTACACATCAATTCATCATATACCATTGACGGAAGAGAAATTGAAACAGTTCTCCAACTTCAAGACCTTGGAGTGATCGTAAATAGAAGCTTATCGACCATCCCACATACCAGTCACACAGTTGCTAAATGCCGTCGAATTTTAGGACTTATTAGAAGGATTATTGGCCAGCTTGACGCATCCAGTTTTAAGTTTAATTTACAATGCTTATGTCTTATCTTTAATGAGATACGCTTCACCTGCCTGTCACCCTCAAACTACGACAGAGATGAACCTGTACGAATCCATATTACGCAAGGCCACACATCTTGTACCCAACCAACGCAAGCTCTCATTCATTTTTCGACTTCACGCACTTGGTGTGACCACATTGAAGAAATCTTTAAAGTCATATGATTTAATGTTTGTGTGGACAGCGCTTAATGTTCAAAAAGGGCAGAGGGAACATGTTTGTCGTAAACTGTTCGAACTTCAAAATTCAAACAGATTGAGGGGACATCACCTCACGTTAAAGACCCACATTTGTCCACGAAGAAGATTTAACACAATTGTCAACCGAACGTGGAAAAGCTGGAATAAGCTACCAAGTCAAGTGGTTTCGGCCTCCAGTATTTTGTCCTTCAAGAGAAATCTGAAGAATGTACTAACTTAAAACAATCGGATTTTCATTGATATTTTTTATTTTTTTTAACCCTGTACCCAGCCTGTACGAGCTCTACGCTCTTTTGCTGCTGTTGTATTTAATAATAATAATAATTTCATAAAAAAATATTTTTAACGTGACAAATGCTTACATGACCACAACAACAAAACAAAAATCTAAATCATGTGTCCAGAAGGTGTGAACTGAAGAGGTGTTTGAATGTGATAAAGGACGGAGCGCAGCGGACATCGAGAACGAGTTGATTCCAACTCGAGAGGGAGTTGGAATCAACTCCCTCTCGAGTTGGAGTTGATTGAAATTTCAATCATCGAGAGGGAGTTGATTGAAATTTGTCTTGGTTATATTAAGTTCTATACAATTTCTGTTCCACTCGCTTCGCTCGCGGAAAATCTTGTCCACCAAGATTGTAAAACAATCAAACTACAATCTTCGACGACAACCAACGACAACCTTCGACGACAACTAACGACAACTTTCGACGACAACTAACGACAACCATCCGCTTGACAATTATCGGCAACCATCGACAACCATCGACGACATCCGCTCGCTACTTACAACTAACGCGAACTACTTACAACTAACGACTTGCAGACTAACGGAGTCTAAACATTCTTGATTATAACTAACTAATTAACATTTTATTATGGCAAAGAGAAAGTTAACTAAAAATGTAGGCCAGCAACTCAAGTCCGTCAAGGAAGCTTACATCGAAAAGCAAATTGGATGCGACAACAAGAACTGCAATGTTTGGACTCACGTTGCCATTCCTTTCATAGACGAGGACAACGTTTCAAATCAAAATTTCCTCTGCGGCTTCTGTTGTGCTGCCCTCGTAGGTAAGCTAATGAAGAATGACCACTCAAAAGGTGGAGACGTTCAGAACGCTAACAAAACAGATTTGTGCTCAATAAATAAACTTGATGATATCTCTCAGTCGACTCAGACCGCTGTTATACATGGAACATCAACAAACGACAACATATCTTCCAATCTATCGTCGTCATCCGTTTGCTTACTAACTCCTTCGTCATCTATGAAACCCGTTCTTGAAACTTCTCTCACACACACTCCTCCTTTAACTACGGATAAAACTTCCCTTAATCTTAATCTTCCTAACAATGCAAACAGTAAAGGCCTTCATAACGAACCTCATTTTTCCTATTCATCCCCACATCTAAATACAACTCATACTTCTTTCTTCTCTTCAAATACTTCTCACTCTACCTCTACCGTATCACTTCTCAATAATTTACATCCTTCTGTCAAAATTATCTCCAGTAACATCTCCGTTCAACCTATTCAGCAATCCACTTCTGTCACACATGCTCCAAACGTATCACCTCTCAATAATTTACATCCTTCCGTCAAAATCATCTCCAGTAACATCTACCGATCAACCGATTCAACACTCCACTCCTGTCAAACATGCTCCAAACTATCTTAAATCTTCACTTAGCACCCCTGTCATTCCCACGTTTATCTGCTCTTCTGCCTCTACTACTACCAGGTCTGTCCGTCCACCACTACGTAATCGTTTTCCTTCGCGCGATCGATGCATTATCATATCTAATTTAAAGGTTTCCGAATCTGATTCTCCTCAATGTCGCCTCGATGATTATGTATTTGCTTTCAGGTCTATCCTAGCAACCATTCTTCCTGATAATAATCCATCCCTCTTCAATAATATCGCTCCTGTATCTTTGATCCGTTTAAACAAATCCACTAAATCCAATCATCTCAGTCCGCCACTCCTAAAAATCGTTTTCCGGCATAGTTCACATGCATCTTTGGTACTTTCGCAACGTTTTAAACTTCTTACCACTTCGTCTACTTGTCGTATCTTTCCTGACCGCTCCCCTTCTGATATTGCCCAGCTTAATTTAGCTCGCATTGAGAAACATCGACGTGAAACAAATGGCGAGTCAACCTTATCTATACGTCGAATCAATGGAAATTTTCACGTTGTACACACAAGGATAAAAATTCGATGGCGTCCCATCTCTCCCCCTTGTCTTCTTCGCTAGTCGATCTCGCTCCTAAGCATTCTTTTCGTCTTAGTCTATTCAACACTCGCTCCATTCTTCATAAAGCTGATATGCTCCTTGATATCTTCGATCAATTATCTATCGATATTCTCTGCATTACCGAATCCTGGCATTGTGACTCCGACGATCTTGCTATTCGTCGTCTATGTCGCTCTGGTTGTTCTTTAGTTGAATCAGCTCGTCAAATTGCCTCTCATACATCTACTGCTTTTAACCATGGCAGTGTTGTTGCCATTGCTCGTCACCCAATGTCTTTACGTAAAATTAACGTTAACATCCGTTACACCTCGTTCGAATTACTCATATGCAGATTATCAACTCCTTTTCCTCTGGAGCTTGTGATTGTATACCGTCCAGGTTCAGTTGACCCCTCACGTATCTTCTTTAAGGATCTTGCAGATCTTATGTCTCACTGTTCATTGTCTTATACTCCTTCTTTTGTTCTCGGTGACTTTACCATTCGTCTTGATCGCCCGGCTGACTCTGACTCCATCACTTTAACTAATCTTTGTTCTGATTTAAACTATAAATTACTTTCAACAAGCCCAACTCATATTCTCGGCGGTGATCTCGACATCATTGCTGTCCCTATCTGCTTTAATGACTATACTTCCTTGTCAATTACTGATCCCGGTTTGTCCGATCATTTCCTTGTCACTCTTACTCTTACTCGTCCCCATCCTCCTTCTCCGCCTTTACCGTTATCTACAACAAGTCGACCCTGGAAGCTTCTCGATATCCCTGTTCTCTGCACAGCCTTACTTAATTCTTCACTCTTTTCACTTCCTCTTAACTATCTCTCTCCCGGTGATCTCTGCATTCTGTTTGATTCTGAACTTACGTCGATCCTCAATAACCTTCTGCCTAGTCGACTTCGACGTTCCCAGCGCTTGCGCCATGCTCCCTGGTTCGATTCTGACTGTAGTCTTTCTAAGCGTCGACTCCGTCACTCTTTTCGTATGTATAAACGCTTTCTTAAACGTTCACCCGACTCACTCCCTCCAAATCTTCGTGATTCCTACTTTTCTCAACGCCGTTCACATCTCATTCTTATACGTACTAAACGTACTCTCTTTTGGCGAAATCAACTCGAGTCATCTTCCAACTCTAAATCTCATTGGAAAATCTTAAACTCAATTCTTTCACGATCATCTACTCCTTGTAATATAAATCCTGATGAATTTTCTTCTTATCTACAAACTAAACTATCTAATTTACTTTCCCTACTACCCATAGCCACCTTGTACCCACTTTTCTCTTTAAATACTTCCCTCCCAGAACTATTCCACCTTCTTCCCGTTTCGTCTGATGAAGTTTCTTCGGTTCTGCTGTCATTACCTAATAAAACCTCTCCTTCTGACCCAATTCCCACTCACTTGCTTAAAAATATCTGCTCCTCTATCTCACCCTTCCTAACCACATTGTTCAACTCGTCCATCCGTAGCCGTACATTTTTTTCATCTGGAAATGCGCCACTGTTCGTCCTCTCATCAAAAAGCAAACTCTCGACTCCTCACTACCATTTTCGTACCGTCCAATCTCACTTCTCCCTACCCTCTCTAAACTCCTTGAGCGTCTCGTTCTCAAGCAAGTTAATACATATTTCTTTACCTCTAAATTGTTTCCTCCCTTCCAAACCGCTTTTCGCTCTAATTACTCTACCGAAATTGCCTGTCTTAAAGTTTATAACGACTTACTCATATCGCGCGATCATAAATTATGTAGTGTCATAGTTTCTCTTGATCTATCGTCTGCTTTTGACATCGTCGATCACTCGATTCTTCTACATCGCCTTCGTCATGATTATGGCTTCTCTTTACCCACTGTATCATGGTTTTCTTCATATCTATCAAACCGTACATTTCGCGTATATTCTAACTCTTCTCTCTCCCATCCTTCATCCATCCCGACCGGTGTTCCACAAGGCTCCGTATTAGGCCCTATGCTTTTCTCTCTTCTTCTCGGTGACTTGTCTTCGATTTCTCATAAATTTAACTTCCATGTTATGCAATATGCTGATGACATTCTCATCTATGCTCACGCACCTGCTTATCGTATTCATGATCTTAGTGTTTCTGTTTCCAGCTGTCTTGTCTCAATTTCCAATCATCTTTCTTCCCTTCGCCTTTCTCTGAATCCTGATAAATCTAAAATTATGTGGATCCTACCTCGAAGCTTCGGCGTAAAACCTCCTTTCGTAACACTAAATTCTACAATTCTTCCTATCGTTGATAATCTTGTTTTCCTAGGCTTTTATTTCGACAACCGACTTTCACTTAAGCATTTCGTTAGAAATATAGTACGCTCATTTACCTTGATACCCGCAACCTCCGTCAAGTTCGTAGATTGATCGAATTTTCTTCTTGTATGACTCTCATATCTTCTCTCCTTTTTCTAGACTCGATTATTGTCTTAGTTTTTTTTCCAACTCACCTAAATCCACTCTTCTTCCTTTACAACGCATCATCAACGCTGCCGTCCCAGTTCTCCTCCGTCTTCATCGTTTTGATCATACATCCCACTATCTTGTTTCTCTTGATTGGCCTACCATTTATTGTCGTGTTCAAATTCGTCTTCTTATCATTGCTTTTCGCCTTATAACTTCTCATACTTCTTCATTCTACCTCTTTTGGCTTCCGCTCCTTCGTTGTGGCTGCTCCTCTCTTGTGGAATCAACTGCCTATTCATATCCGCCAATCAACATCTATGCCGTGCTTCAAACGCCAAATCTAATTCCATTTTAACAATAAACTAATTATCTGTGACTTTTGATGTTCTTTTTTTGTTTGTTAGTGGTCATGTATTCGTGCATTTTGCACGCATTTGCCACGTTAAATAAATTATTGTATTATTATTCCAGGCTAGTGAGGCGGCGACGAGGAAGGATCGGAGACCACAGTTGTTGGAGTAATTAAGAACGTGGAGTAAGAGGGTATGGCGAGAACGCAGCGATAGCAAGGTGGGGCGAGTGTCGTATAAGAAAGGAAGGTTGATGAACGATGGGGAGCCGACAGCGATAAGACGAAAAGTTACGAGAAGACGGCGGAGTTTGATGTGGATGTGGATGGTGGGCCAGGAGAGTTGGGCAAGATATGTGGATGTGTAGTCGAAGCGACGGAGACGAAAGATCACTCGAACGGCGTAGTTGATTATTCGTTGTACGGGTAGGATGATGGATTTTTGAGAATTTGCGAAAAGGCTGAGACAGTAATCGATTTTAGGGAAGAGAAGTGATGAAAAAGATACATACAAGAACGGAAGTCGATAAGGCATTTCATTAAATGCTTTCTATATCGTTTTATTTTAGTTATTATTATAAGTATACAACAGCCAATGAGCGGTGGATCGTTTGGCTGGATCTCAATGTAAAAAAAGTACAATGTCAGTAAAACAAAAAAATCCAAATCAGGTTTGACTTCCTATGAGAGTGATACACTGTTCAGCGCACGCCGAAATTCTCGGATATTCTGGCATTCAATTGCAGATGACGGGAGTCTGTTCCACTGTTTATTACTCGATCTCTGATATCCTGATAGTGTCGATGGACTTTTCTACGATGTTTGAGCGTTAGTCGATGTCCACGTAATTTCTCGGAGTTGCGTGGGCAAAACATGAAGTTGAGGGGATGAGTAGGCGATAAAATTGCCCTCCATACCAGCATAAAATCAGCTTTTACCAAACTTTTACAAACCGTTGAAACACTTAGGATTTCTAACTTCTGGTCAAACGGCAGGTCTTTGACAGTGGGAACAAGACGAGTAGCCGACCGGAGAATTGATTCGTAAGCCACAATGTTCTTGCACAGATTTGGATACGCTGCGGGAGATGCGTATAGCATTTGAGATTCGATGAGGGCCTTGTATATTATTCTAAAGCTACCTGCCTCTAGTGATCCTAAAGATCGTCTAATGATGCCAATAGTACGACGGCAATTGGCAGAAACTTTATTTAGTGAGCGCTCATATCGAGCGTATTAAGCGTAGATACCCCTAAATCATCGATTTTATCTGTAGAATCAATCGAAATGTTTCCAATTTTATAAGAGCAACGAATATCTGGAGGGCCGATCCGCATATGTCTACATTTAGTCGCATTTATCATCAGCCCATTAGTTATACACCATTTATGTATGGAATCCAGGTCTTTTTCAAGAGCGCTAACGTCGGAATCATTAATGATTCGCCTCCAAACCTTAATATCATCTGCGTAGGTAACACATTCCGACGTTCAGTTGCTTGTAATATCATTTACATATATATTAAAGAGAGTCAGACTAATGGCCGATCCCTGCGGGACGCCTGTCGTCATCATTGAGTAACCAGGAAGATAATGGCTTATGCGTACTGCAAACGAGCGGTTGCTTACGAATGATTGAATCCAGCGAGAGCAAAGAGCCCCGTACACCAATGTTAGATAATTTGTTTACTAGCAAATTGGGAATAACTCTATCGAATGCTTTCGATAAGTCTATAAATATCACATCTACGTTGGAACCACTCATAATTGAATCCACACAGCTTGCTCTCGCTTTTACAACGTTCGTTACCGTTGAGCGATTTGGCCTAAATCTATGCTTACTAGGGCTGAGACGATTGTTAGCTTCAACGAAAGCGCTAAGGTGACGAATAATCAATTTTTCTAATACCTTACAAGCTACAGATGTGAGACTGATGGGACGGTAGTTTGAAACCTGGGATTTATCCCCTTTCTTGAAAATTGGACGTACAATAGCCTTAGTCCAATCAGATGGTAGATAACCTGTGTTTAGTGAACTTCTAAAAATAGAAGCTAAGGGAACGTATATTGCATGGGCCAATTCCTTTAAGAGTATTGGAGGTATATGGTCAGGACCTGACGCGGCATTGCAGGGTAATTTAAGTAGCTCGTACAGTACCTCTTCATCGCTAAATTCAATGTTAGATATGACTACTCTAGGTAGAAGTACATTGTGTTTAGTTTATATTATACCATCGGGGATCAACACTCTATCTTCTTTGATAGCGAAATAGTCCATAAAATGGGCAGCTACATCAGTTGGGGAGGTCAAGATTGACCCATTGTCGGCCAATAGGTATGAACAATCTGTCGAGTATATAGGACGTGGAAGTATGTTTTTGAAAGCCACCCAAGGATTGTTATGAGTGGACCGGCATATATTTAAGATGAAACTGTTTTTTCTGTTTTTTTTTTCAGAATAGAAACCGTATTCCTGCAATGACGGTAGTGTTCAAAAGAAAGTTCCCCTTTTTTATACGCATGGAAACATCTATTACGGTGTTTGATTAGAGCAAGCAATTCCGCATCTAACCATTTCGGATGTAGTTTTCGTGTACGATTCTGACGTATCGGAGCAAAATAGTCGAGAACACAATGTAATGTGATCTTAAAGTGATCCCAAGCTTCTTGAATGCCTGCTTTCGATGGGTCAGGCCAATACATACAGGAAATTATACTGCGCACGACATCATAGTTGATCTTAAAAAGAATTCGACGTTTTAACCGTTTCGGCATATGGTCCGAATGCGTTAAATTCTATTGAGATGGTCGAGTGATCACTTGATCCTAGCGGAGGTCCGTATTTGACGTTTTTTATCAGATACGTTTCACTCTAAAAGCATAGGTCAAGAATTGAGGAGTTAGTACCGCTGTGACGAGTATCCCTGTGAACATGTTGGACTAAATGTAGATCATTTATCGTGTTTAAAAGCAGTAATGATTAGGGATCACATCCAGGAAGAGGAACGTAATCTATTCAATCAATTCGCGGCATGTTAAAGTCTCCTAATAAAATAACTTTTTGACCCTTGAATGCATTTTCAGTTATTGAGGATATAATCGACCCGGTTGGAGCTAATGAGGAGGGGCGATAGAAGACACCTAGAGAGAAAAATGTTTTTGTGGTCTGTTACAGAAACCCAAGCGTATTCACAAAGACTTGATTCATCGCACTCAATTGACATAACACGAGTTGTAAGAACTTATCTAGCATATATAAAAAAAACTTTTGGTTTTTTAAAACACCTTAAAAAACTTTTGGTTTTTAATAAACATACAAACAAAAAATTTAAACAGCTTAAACACACAAATTGATATACATACACATACATCACAAATTGGATTACAATTGGATTGTTCACAAAACAACTTGCCAGCGGAACAAAACACGTAATGACACGAAAAACATCGAAGCTTAAAGCTAAGAAGTCCAATGTAAACACCGTATCTCTAAACGCAAGCATAATTGATGAGTGTACATCTGTCCAAGTCCAGTGTTCGAATGATTTGTGTGACACCTGGACCACTATTTGTATGAGCAAGTTAAAAAAGAATTCCGATGATGCTTATTTATGTGGCTTTTGTGCTGTGAAGGAGCTTAATATTTTGAGAAGACGTTTGGTCGAATTTGAAGAAGCACATAACCAATCTCTCAGTCGAACCGTTATCATGGACGATAAAATATCCTCTCCCAAAGCTCAACAACCTCTTAAAAATATAGTTCGTGTGGATGCGCAGGTTGGTAATGATACGACTGCCTGCGTTATTCCCCTTGATGAGAATACAAGCGATCGCAAATTGCAGCAAATTGCTGAAAATACAGTCCCTAAAGTATCACAGACTACAAACGATATGACTACATGCGTTGTCGTTGATCGTCCTTATCCCGATCTTTCTTTACATATTGACAACCGAACTCGGACAACTGGAGCTTATGTAGGCAGCGATGGACCTGTAGCATCCCGTATTTGGAAGTGGGGATATTTGCGTTCTTCCTATTCAACTCCAAATTCAGTGTCAAGACCGTATGACGAAGTCTCGAAATATATTCTGTCTGATGAAGCGATTTCACAAAGTGATACACCGAAGATATCGAATGCTCACAATGCGACATTTCGTACTATCTTAAACAAAGATGGTCAGTGCGTTTCCTCGGGCAACGCACACGTCACCTTGATGTCACCATCAAGTTCTTTAGAGTCTCATGATTCACATACCCAGACAGACTTATCTAGCTTGCGGAATATTGTTAAAACGGATACTCAAATACCCAGCTTACGTGCATGTACAGATACACAATCTGCTGTGTCCTGTGATGGTCTCGATAGGGTGATCTCAAATAAGCGTATATATAATAGAGGATGCTCAGTTATTCTAGCTAATGTGCCCGAGTCTATCTTCGAGAATGCGCAAGCACGACTGAATGACGACATTCAGAGTTTGGCTCCTGTGACATTGAGACAGTCCAAAAAGTTAAACTTGTCGCTCTTTTCCGTCTAGGTAAGCGTAATGCTTTAAATAATAAACCCCGACTACTCAAAGCTGTCTCCCATAACCAACTTCATGCTACCTTAATGTTGCGAAACTCGTTCGGTCTCAAAGGGTCTAATATTCGACTGCTGAAAGATCTTGATGTTTCAGAACGAAAAAAATTATTGAAGGTTAAAGAGGAACTAGCATCTCGTGTTGCTAAAGGAGAAACAAATCTCTATGTGAAAAATTTTCAGATTGTGAAGCGACGCACCCGGCTGAGTTGGAGCCCACTAGTCATGTCGCCTCGCGTGCATTCTGTAATCGAAACGGGCTCGTCTACTCTGCTTATCAGAGTCTAAATGGTTTAGCGTCCGGGTTATTAGGATGTGTAAGGGGTGATAGGAATACTCCCAGAGGTATGTTGGGGCATTGTGAAATACTCCATGGTAATGTTCGCAGTCTTATATTGAAGATAGATGAACTGAGATATAGAGTTCAGTTAATTCGTCCTAAATTACTTGCTATCACAGAATCATGGCTATATGGTGATATTGTTGATAATGAAGTCTCCATCCCTGGTTATCTGGTTTTCCGCAGTGATCGTAAAAGTGGAAGAGGTGGAGGTGTTATTCTTTATGTGAGCAACGATGTGAAAGTAACTATTCTTAGCACTTCTTCTGATAAAGTCGAAAGTTTGTGGTGTCGGGTAAAATTCATGCATACCGCTCCGCTTGTTCTAGGGGTAGTATATCGTTCACCCTTGGCCGCCACAGATAAACTGATTGGGGAAGTAGAACTTTATTCTAAAGGTACCTCTAATGTTTTAATACTTGGTGACTTGAATATGCCTTCGGTTGATTGGAATTCGTATACGGCTTTTCCTACTTGTGACCATGCTTCCTATGACCTTCTGGAGTGTATCATCTATTGTGGTTTAACTCAGCATGTCCAAAATTACACTCGTTTTGCTAGTGACAGTAGATCTCTATTAGATGTATGTTTATCTTCGAACAGTGAGATTATTAACGCTATCCGTTATGATGCCCCGATCGGTATGTCTGATCATTGCGTAGTGATCATTAGGTAAAGGTTTCAAGAAGAAACTCGAGGTCCACGTGAAAATCAAGTGGTTAATGCTTTCAAAACCAACACAGGTGCAATTAAGTCAATACTTTCAACAGCTTCCTGGCCAGATCCCGCTGTTGTTGGAGTATACGGCGCGTGGAATTACTTTCAGAGAACCTTAGAGTCGCTGCTTATTTTATTCTCTCCACTTAGAAGCAGGACACGTCGAAAAGATTCTCCCTGGTTCGATTCTGAGTTACGTTCAACATTGAGGACTCGTAATTTGATCTTCAATCGCTACAAAGTTGGGGAGTGTAGTTATGATGTTTTTAAACAGGCAAGAAATTTATTCAATTCATTGAAGAGAAAGAAGCGGTGTGCATTTGAGAATGCATTAGCTAACAAGTGTAAATACGATTTAAAGGTTCTTTTTCAGTACCTATCAAGTAGGGGAGCTGTTGATTCTTCGATTTGTCACTACTTCTATGACATTTCTGCGAATGACCTAGCTGAAGAATTTGCGGCACACTATTGCACTTCAGTAGAGCCCACAAATGAACATCAAACTTTTTGTATGGAATCTAGTGTGCTGAACACTTACTCTGACACGTGTCTTGAGTTGGACCTTGACAATTTGATAACACCAGCTAAAGTCTATTCCGAATTACGCCGTCTAAAAGCAAATAATTCAAGAGGTTGTGACTTACTACCTTCTGTTTATCTGCGCAGATTAGCAGGCTCAATTTGCGTTCCTCTCTGTGCAATTTTTCGCCAGTCAATCTTGGAAAGATCTCTTCCTAATGTGTGGAAGCAGTCAATTGTTCTTCCCTACTTCAAGAAGGGAGATCGCTCTTCCGTCGAGAATTATAGGCCGGTGAGCATTACCTGCATTTGCTGTAGAGTGTTGGAGAGTTTTGTGCATCGCTACATGGTTGAGTTTTTTCGTGTAGGAAAAATTTTAGTCCCTAATCAGCACGGATTTCGGAAGGGTTATTCAACTGTTTCAAATTTGCTTGATGCTCATCTTGATTGGACAGCGAATAAGACACATTATACCGATACAGACATTATATTCTTCGACTTTTCTAAAGCTTTTGATAGAGTAGATCATGGTCTACTTCTTCAGAAACTTGTCAATACTGGACTCCCAAACATAATAGTTGATTGGATTAGAGAATTTCTTCGTGATCGTTGCTTTCGAGTACTTGTCGATTGGTCATTGTCTGTGTCTAGAGAATGTCATATTGGAGTACCTCAAGGTTCAGTTTTGGGTCCGCTTTTATTCAGCATTTATGTTAACGATTTGCCTGGGTGCATTCGCTCTAGATCATGTTTGTATGCAGATGACTTAAAAATATGGCGGCCCATTCATTCATGTGAGGATGTTGATAATTTACAAACTGACATAGATAATGTGGAGTTGTGGGCGGCGTCAAACAAGCTTGTGATAAATGTTTCGAAATGCAAACACATGCGTATTATTGGTAATGCTCGCAAGAAACTAACATCAGCTTGTTACACATATAAGGGCTGTATTGTGGAAAGTGTCGATAGTTACAAAGATTTAGGAGTATGGGTTACCTCTAATTTATCAACTAAAAAGCACACTGATCAAGCTTGTGCCAACTCCAATAAAATGATAGGTATGATTCGACGCGCGTTTGTTCGCGTTAATCCGACTGCTCTTCGGCCTCTGATTTTAGCACATGTATTGAGTAGACTTTTATATGCAGCTCCGGTTGTATACCCACGTACTGTGCATGAACATAAGAAATCAGAGAGGGTACTTCGCAGGGCAACAAAGCTAGCACCAACGTTAGCGTCGCTGCCTTATGAAGACAGACTGAGATCATTAGGACTTGAGACCGTCACATGGACCCGTCGGTACATGGATATGTGCCTTGTTTGGCATTTATTCCAACGTCCTCATCACCCTCTTCGGAGTAGGGTTCAACTACGTGGTTCAAATGTTCTTCGCGGTCATTCTTTAACTATTCGAAGAAACAGAGTACAGAAATTGGGCGCGATGCAATTTGATAGAAGAATTGCTAAGCTTTGGAATAACCTTGATGCAGATACCGTTGGATGCAGTTCACTTAATACTTTTAAAAGAAGACTACTAATGGATCAAGCAATGTTTCGTGTTGCATTTCCTTATTTTAATAACTAATTAATTTATTTACGAACTTATTGTGAGCCAGCTATTTGAGCTAATGCTCGTATGTTGTTGAATGTATAATAATATATGATCACTCCGCCACTACGGCAAATTTGCCGATCTGCTCGGATTATGGCGTACCCATTGATGGAAATTTCTGAATCTATGATGTGTGGTTTTAACCACGACTCTGTAAAAACAAGTATTTCAAATGAGGTGCTGTTAACCAGAGTGAGAACTTCGTCCATTTTATTAATGAGACTTAAGATATTCGAATATAAGACCCGGAAGGCATCTGTGGAGTGTACTGGGTCGGAATACTCGTATCTCTTATCGACATTTACTGTCACTTCTTCGGTAGTTTCGTTGCGACACAAAGACTTCGCAGCTCCCCGATGTTTCCACCGTTGCCAATGAAACTAATTCAGAAACGAGTTTAAGTCCTGCGTCGCACTACACGAAAATTTATGACGGTGAGGTTACTTTGACCGTTAGCTACTCTGTTACTAAGTTCGCTCTTTGCTTGTTTCAGTCGAGTTCTGTCCTCGATCGAAAGATCTCTGCGAAGGATCAATCCAGCACCTGCAAGATGATAACCGTATTTTAAAGCTAATGTACACATATCGGGCGTTGCTAATATGACCTTTAGAAGGCGTGGACTGTTATCTGATATTATTTTCCCCAGTCTATAAAGGTGAAGAACTCTGAATTGCTGCAGCTCAGTAGGGGAACAGGTGTGTAATAGCTCAGAGAAGAAGGATTGTACAGCTTTGACGTCATGCTGTACACGTAAATGGTTGTTAGTAGCAGATGATTCCTTTATATTAGCTATGATTAGACACTGTGATCTATCATAAGTCCGGCGAATAGGGGCAGTTAATGAGTTATTTAGGGAGACTGAATTGGAGTAAGAATTTGTAGATTTAAGTCGCAAGTCAGTTGATTGTAAAGAACTCGGAGGTCCGCTACATGATGTTACAGAGACAAACGAATTTGTGAAATCAGGTTTTTCTTTTCGTAGCTCAGAGTGTTCTTGTCTAGATCTACACATTTTTCAGGTGAAGTTTGAAAAGTCTGATTAAATGCTGGTGGAGGCTGTTGTGAATTGCAGTGGGAGATCCTTTCTTGACGCTGTGCAATAACAATTTCTTGACGCTGTTGTGAATTGCAGTGGGAGATTCTTTCTTGACGCTGTGCAATAACAGGAAGAGCTGGCGCCGACTCATCGCCTTTCTCCTCGACAGGTTCAGTTTTATCCAATCGTGCGTCGTTACACACGCACTACCCACAAATAAAATGTTTACTTTTGTACCTCGCAACGTCAATTTTTTCACCTTTAAGAGTGTCCAAACATAGCATCCCTGCTTGTCGCATCCAACTTCCAACTAAACGTAGCCATCGTCTGTCTGTTTTTTGCGAGTTTTCACCGATTTCATTGTTTGTTCACAAAAATGTCGTTAATTCGAGTGATTTGTCGTTGATTCAATTTGAGACTGATCACTAATTCAGTTGATTATGCGTTTTTAAATATTGTGTAAGAATTTTAAATAACCAAGACTCGTTTTTAACCTCTGTAAAACCTCAGTTTTACTTTGCTTTATCACAAACAATGATTATCGATATAAAAACGAGTTATGCGATCATTTTTTTTATTATTATTTATTGCAAGACATTGACACAAAAGAGTCATTTTGTCTGATCACAATATTATTATTAAAAATGAAGAGTGGTCCCGCTTCATCATCGGGTGCCCCTACGTCTTTCGACAACGCAATCTTGTAGCCCCGCGTGGCCGAATGGTGGAGGCGTGTGCATTGCATACTCTATGTACGGGGTTCAAACCTCGAGCATGCACTCTCTATTGACTTCTCTGTACGCACACGTCAAAGCTACAAGATCGCGTTGTCGAAAGACGTAGGGGCACCCGATGATGAAGCGGGACCACTCTTCATTATTATTAAAAATAATAATAAGTTTGAACTTTCTTGGCTGTTAAATTAACTACTTACAATATAATAACATAATTACAAACATCTTACGATACATACACAGTTGCAATTCCTGCCAATCAAAAACACCTTATCATACAATTACTGGATAATGCCATGCGGCAAACCGTCGACAGTTTTACTTTGTTGTAGCTGCAATGGTCAAAGCGCAAAATGCGTCGGATGTAAGTGCGCAAAGTCCTAAAGAAAATGAACGAACTGCAGAGCACCAGGATGTACGAACAAATGCGGACGCATACAACTGTCAGACTCAGCAAATGCAAGCGAACGGATTGGGTCCCACCTGCATATAACCGTAATTGCGCTAATGGAGGTCAGCGAGCGAGATGTATCAACGACAGGTACCCTTACTACAAATTATAACATTGATGCGTTCGGAAGACAAGGCCAGGGCAACAATTTTTCAGAACCTTACGTGAACTTTATCACAGAAGCCTACAGTCATGTAATCAGATGGATGCCAAACCTGGTTTCGTTGCCCTTATGTACTGTTAGTCGTCGGATAATAAACCTAATAGCATCAAAATATATCGAAATAGATCATACTGGACGAGGACAATTAATTGCTCTAAAGGAGGTAGTGGTTATCTGCCAGATAATCCTTCAATCCATACCCACTAGAAAAACTTCACTATACGAAAGATGCTTGAAAGAAGATTACATATATGGGAAGGTGAATCATACAAAGAGTTAATGGACGAAGCGCATGTACTACAATCAATGGCTGTTTAAAAGAGAACATCATTCTTAAATAACCCTAAAAACGACACACACCGAGCTTTTTCTCGAAAAATGCAAGAGGGAAACATGAGGGCAGCTATAGATATGCTACAAAGAGTAGAATCGGAACAGTCGGTCCTTAAACTTGACGATGTGGTATATGGCAGAACTGCGAAAGAAATGTTAACAGACCTACATCCTCCTGGTACAATTAGTGAAGAAGCGCTTTTAAATAAGCGCATCGAAAATGTCATAGAACACCATAGCACCGCCTTCTTGGTGATTGATGGAAAGAAAATCATCTCAGCGGCCCTAAAAACAAACGGAAGTGCTGGGCACTTGGGGATAACCGCAATCGAATTTAGACGGATGATCACCCTGTTTGGATCGCATTCAGAGAGGCTTGCATAAGCAGTAGCTGATTTTGCTATTAGACTCGCTAGCGAAGTTATCCCACCTGGGGCACTTGAAGCTTATGTAGCGAGTCGACTAATAGCTTTAAATAAAAATCCAGGCGTAAGACCTATTGGAGTGGGTGATATAGTAAGACGAACAATTGGCAAGACAATAATGGAGGTTACAAGGTCGAATCTACAGATTGTATCAGGAAAACTACAATGTTGTGCCGGCCAAAAAGGTGGAATCGAATACGCCATTCACTCGATACAGCGTCAATTCAGTAGCGACACTAATCTTGCGATTCTTTCAGTAGACGCATCGAACGCGTTTAACACGGCGAACCGCAAACTGATGCTAGCTAACATCGGTTATGTATGCCCGGCATTGGAAGTCGCTCTTCAGAATTCGTACTCCAATGACGCCTTGATGGCATGTCAAGGAGATGTGATTTTATCACGTTAGGGGTTCACTCAGGGAGATCCCCTCGCTATGGCTGCATTCGCCGTTTCATCGCTAGCACTGATAAAACGAATTGAGGCGCATATACCCATCGTATTCCAACGATGATATGCTGATGACGACAATTTTGTTGGGAATCTTGTTGATCTGCAAAGAGTATGGATGCTGCTTAAAGAGATAGGACCACAATATGGCTAGCATGTCAATCCGGCCAAGATCAAACTCCTAGTCCATGATCACGTTCGCGATCTGGAAACATATACGCTACAAAACGAAGGAGTACAATTACACCGATGCGGATTAAAAATACTGGGGAGCCCTGTTGGTGATACTAATTTCATCGAGAACTTTGTCAAAAGATCAGTTGATGTTTGGAAAGAGCTGATTACAAATTTGATGTATATCTCAGAGCTAGACTCACACTCATGCTATGTAGCCTTCGTACATGCTGGTCAAGCAAAATGGACACACATCTGTCGCACTACTCTGTGACCCAGCCTGGTTTGTGCCCATGACTGACCTCATTTTCAGCACATTTTATGCTAAAGTTACGGGACAGGAACCGACATCTACTGATCGTTCGATATTTGCATTGCAGGCAAAACTAGGGGGTTTGGGCTTTCGAGATCCTTAAATCGAGGCACTTACCCAATTTAAAGGCGCGAAATTGCTGTGCCAAGCGTACGACGATTCTGGTGGTCCCGAAATTGTGCAGTTAGCACAAACTAATGTTTTGAGAGCCATATATGATGCAAATGAAAGAAAAGCGATTTATCGAAAAGAACAAATCACTTTACAGGTTTCAGATCAGGTCGCCTTGTCAATCGAATACGCTTCCGCACTCGGCGCTTCTAGCTGGTTGAACGCACGTCCTATCACAAAACTAGGACTACACTTATTCACACGAGAATTCCATGATGCTTTGGCTGCGCGGTATAATTGGACACCCCGCAATATGTCCGACAAATGTCAATTCGGTGATGCCATTAGTCTGTCACATGCACTGTCGTGCTGAAAGGGTGAGTTACCGACAATACGACATAATGAAATACGGGATATACTCGCAACTACGCTCAACGATATTTGCAGTGGTGTAGCGGTCAAGCCTGAACTACAACAAGTCGAAAACAACATACACTTCCAGAGAACTACAACTACACGACTATTACAAGCATGTCCAGACATAGTATGCAGCGGTCTTTTTGGTGGTAGATTAGAGCGGACGTTTATAGACGTCTCCATTTTCAAAAATCATGCTCACTCCTACCACGCAAAGTCCATGCAATCGACATTCGAACATCAAAGAGCAAAGAAAGAAAGCTAAATACGAAGAAAGGATCACTGAAATCGAGCATGCGTCGTTCTGCCCAGTTATATTCGCAACTAACGGAGCAATCACACCTACTACCTCCATATTTCTGAAGACAATGGCGAAAAAGATTTCTCTCAAACACAAAAGAAGTTATGGAGAAGTCATAGCCGGAATACGATCAAGGTTGAGCATCGCCCTTGCACGAGCCGCATCATACTGTATCCGTGCACCCAGAAGAAAATGTGTCGCAATACCGTTACGAGGAGAAGGAAACAGTAGCGCAGAAATAATTTAAATATATACTTTAATCTTAATTTTCAAATGATGGGGATGCGTGCCCATTATAATTGTACATATAAAAAAAGGATTTATTTTAACGTGGCAAATGCGTGCCAGCGCACGCTTACATGACCACAACAAAACAAGACTGTGAATCAGGTGTCGAGAAGGTGTGAACGGAGGAGGTGTTTGAATGTGATAAAGGAGGGAGCGTGGCGGACGTCGAGAGGGAGTTGATTCCAGGCGAGTGAGGCGGCGACGAGGAAGGATCGGAGACCGTAGTTGTTGGAGTAATTAGGAACGTGGAGTAAGAGGGTATGACAGGAACGAAGCGATAGCGAGGTGGGGCGAGTATCGTCTAAGAAAGGAAGGTTGATGAACGATGGGGAGCCGATATCGATGAGACGAAAAGTAACGAGAAGAAGGCGGAGTTTGATGCGGATGTTGATGATGGGCCAGGAGAGTTGGGCAAAATATGTGGATGTGTGGTCGAAGCGACAGAGACGAAAGAGCACTCGAACGGCGGTGTTGATTATTCGTTGTAGGGGTAGGATGATGGATTTTGGAGAATTGGCGAAAAGGCTAAGGCAGTAATCGATTTTAGGGAAAAGAAGCGATGAAAGAAGAGACATACAAGAACGGAAGTCGATAAGGGGGCGGATACGGCGGATGTCACGGAGAATTAAGTTAGACGAGCGGACCTTGTCACGGACGAAGGGTTTAAGGGAAAGGTGATCATCGAAATGGAAAGCCTAAGAAAGTGAGATTGTGGACTATAGGGATGATCGATGAGGCAAAAGATACAATGGGAGGAGATATGTTTGGTTTACGGGGAAGGATCCACATTATTTTGGACTTTTCGGCGTTTAGAACGAGATGGAGATTAGAGAGACGTTTGTGGATAGAAGAAAGACAGTTGGAGGCAGAAATGCCGATATCGTGTATGCGATGTGCGGGTGCATGAGCATAGATTAGAATGTCATCGGCGTATTGCATGAAGTTAGAGGAGTAAGGTTTGATAAATGGAGAGAGATCGCCAAGCAAAGGAGAGAAAAGCAAGGGACCTTGTGGAACCCCGCAAAAAATAGGGATGGGAGGGGAGGATGATGAATTAGAACAGACGCGAAAGGAACGGTCGGATAGATATGAGGCGAACCATGCTACGGAGGAGGAAGAAAAGCCGTAATCATAACGAAGGCGAGAAAGGAAGACGGAGTGGTCGACAATGTAGAATGCGGAGGAGAGGTCGAGGGAGATGAGAAAACTATATAGAGCCTTGTCTCGAGAAATGAGTAAGTCGTTGTACACTTTAATGCATGCGATTTCTGTCGAGTGATTAGAGCGGAAAACGGATTGGAAAGGAGGGTACAGATTGGATGAGGAGAGATAAGCGTTGATTTGTATTAAGATGAGGCGTTCTAAGAGCTTTGAAAGAGTAGGGAGTAGTGAAATGGGGCGATAGCTAGAAGGAAGGGAGGGGTCGAGCGATTGTTTCTTAAGGAGGGGACGAACGATTGCGGATTTCCAGTGTGAAGGGAAGATACGACTGCGGATGGACGAGTTAAACAAGGTTGTGAGAAATGGGGATATCGATGAGCATATAGATTTTAATATGTGGGTAGGCAGGGGATCGGCAGGTGAGGTTTTGTTGGGCAAGGACATGAGGACAGATGATACTTCTGTAGGTGAGACAGGGAGAAGATGAAAGAGTTCCGGAAGGATGAGGCTAGACTTGGCAGAGTGGGATAGGATGGAGACCGGGGTGTGAGAGAGCAACGTGGATACTTTGGTCTGGAAAAATGACGAATACTCATTAGCATTGATGTTGCACGGCTTATAGAAACGAGCCAGGATTGAGTTAAAAGTATGCCAGAGAGTCTTAGAGTTGAATGAAGTGATGATGTTATGCTGCCAGAAGGAGTTGCATTTGGTACGTAGTAGGTTGAGATGAGACCGGCGAAGAGCAAGATAGGAATCACGGAAAGACGGAGTGATCGAGCGGAAATTGCGTCTGAGAGAGCGGTGATGGACTCGAAAAGCATGGCGGAGTCGACGCTTTGAGAGTAGACATTGGATGTCAAACCATTGGGCACGGTGCAAGCGACGGTGTGTGTGATACTTGAAGGGCAATAGAATATCGAGAGTGGATGTGAGCTCAAAGTCGAAAAGAAAAGCGAGATCGTGAGGAGATGAATATTTTATTGTGGGTAATGATAGAGACGATTTGAGTAAGGCAGAGCGGAGAAGAGAGAGGTCAAGATTTCTCCAAGGGCGACGTAGGATTGTAGATGTGTGAGGAGGGGTGTGGTTGCGAGTGAGATCAAGGGTGATAAGAAAGTGATCGGATAGACCAGGATCAGAGATGGACAGTGAGGTGTAGGCAGCAAAATGATCGGGGACAGCGATGATGTCGAGTGCCCCACCAAGTATATGTGTGGGGGCAGTGGAGATTAGTTTGTAATTGTAGTTGGATAGAATGTTGATGAAGCGGATGGAATCTGTGAAGGAGGGGCGGTCTAGGTTGATATTGAAGTCGCCTAGAACGAGTAAAGGGATTGAGGACAAAGAACAATGAGAAAGGAGGTCAGCGAGTTCGGTAAAAAATAAGGCTGTAGAAGCTGATGAACCAGGACGGTATACAATGGCGAGATCTGGAGTGATCGGGTTAGAATAACGACAAGTGAGCAATTCAAAAGAGCAAGGACTGAAAGGGGGATTGATTTTGCGAAGAGACGCTGGGTGACGCGCGAATGCGACGATGCCGCCATGATTAGAGAATTTAGAAGGGTATGAGCTGAGGGTGCGGGCGGATTCGACTAGAGAGCAACCGGCAGAGAGCAGACGGCGAATGGAAAGGTCGTCGGAATCTGAGTGCCAGGATTCGGTGAGGCGGAAGAGATCGATGGATTGCTTGGTGATAAGGTTGAGTATAAGATCGGATTTATTGAGAATAGATCTAGTGTTGAGGAGACCGAGGCGGAAACCGTGTGCTGTGGCGAAAGAGTCTAGTGGAGAAGACACATAGGAGAGATGGAGCGCCATCGAATTTTTGGACGGGTGTGGACAACTTGAAAATTTCCGTCTATGTTTCGGATGGAGAGTGATGTTTCGCCGTTTTCCTCGCGACGGCGTTTTTCGATGCGGGCTGAAGAGATTTGAGCGATTTCAGAAGGGGCGCGATCGGGAAAAATTCGAGTGGTTGAAGATGACATGAGTTTGAATCGTTGAGAGAGGACAGAAGACGCGTGAGAGCGATGCTTGAAAACAATTTTTAGGAGAGGGGGCTGGGAAGGATTAGATTGAGAAGATTTGTATAGACGGATGAATGCGACAGGAGAAATGTCATTGAAAAAGGATTGTTTATCCGCAAGAACAATAGACGAGAGGATGGATCTGAAGGCGGAAACATCGTGGTCCAGACGTGCTTGTGGAGATAAGGAGTTAGAAGGTGTGATATTAGTATGTCCGTCCATGCATAACGCTCTGGAAAATTATTACCAGCGACCGGCCATTTTATGTGTTGAAGACGAATTCGTTATATCGAAGGAAGGCTTTACTCAGGGAGATCCCCTTGCGATGGCCGCTTTTGCCGCAGCGTCAATTCCCTTGATACAGGATCTACAGCGATGTGCCAGCAATGTGACACATCGTTGGTACGCGGATGACGCTTCGTGTATCGGTTCACTTGAGGATATATCGCTTGTATGGAAGAGGTTATTGACGATCGGTCCGAAATATGGATTTCATATAAACGTCCCGAAATGCAATTTATTAATACATTCAAATAACCTGGACGAGAACAAACAATTATTCAGGGAAACGGGCTTGAACATCAAGCCAGAAGGAATTGTCGTTCTTGGGTCTCCTTGTGGAACAGCCGAATACATTGAGAATTTTGCAATACATTGAGAATCATGGAGATATGTAATTTTGCAATTTTGTAATTTTGCAATCATTGAGAATCATTTTTTCAATACATTGAGAATCATGGAGATATGTATGCTGCCCACGAAACATGGAGGAATAGGTATATCAAATCCCATAGAAGAAGCCGAGATGGAATATCAGCATTTGATACGGATATGTACGCCCCTAATTATGGGAATGTCGGGAACATGTTTAAGCAATGCTCAGAAATGTGCGGTTGCCGAGATAAAACAGGAAAGAAATTTAGCATCTCGCCTAAAATATGAAAGGATATTGACAAGTTTGGACACCGAGAAGAAGCAAGTCGTGATATATGCTTCACAACGTGAGACGTTATCTTGGTCTAACAATCAACCGACACACGACAAACATACACAACTGACCACCCAAGAATTTCAAGATGCCATGTGTGCTAGATATAATCTTCCACTAAGAAATGCAACACAAAGATGTGCATGCGGATCACCATCTACAGTTAACCATGCTATGTCATGTCGAAACGGAGGTGTCACAATTATCAGGCATAACATTGTTCGTGAAATTTTAGCTAACGAACTCGCTAAAGTGTGTTGCGATGTTTTCTACAGAACCGATATTACAACCTGTACCCCGAAACCACGTATTTGAGAAATCAACGACATGTATTGACATTCATGCAAGATCAGATATTGTTTGCCGGAGTTTATTAGGCGGTAAAATGGTGCGGTCCTTTTTGGACATTTGTATATACAACCCACTGGCACCTTCATATTCAAACAGAACACCCCGAGAATGCAATGTCTACCACGAACAACGGAAAATTGCAAAGTACGCTGAACGAATTAACGAAATCGAACGATCCGCTTTCTTTCCGATGGTCTTCTCCGCTACCGTTGTAATGGCACCAGAAGCTGATAAGGTAATGCCCTGGATGTCCACAAAAGTTGCTGAGCGAAGAACACTGCCTTACAGTGATTGCATTAAGAGCCTTGCGAACACATATATCACTTACACTAGCAAAATGTGTATCGATGTGCGTGAGATCCACAAGAATGGGAACACAATATCAAATTACAGAAAATCGCACCAGAAACAATCCAGAAAGGATTGTTTTGCAATGATTTCGATTTACCATTATTAAAATTTTTAATTTTGAATCGAAAGGCCCATAAGCGGGAACCTCAATTGTATATGTTGTAGAACTTACGATATTATTTTAATAAATAAATTATATTATTTAAAAAAAATATTATTATATACAGAGCTTTGAGCGAGAAGGCCGTTTTGCCCGCTCATCGTACATTGCAAAACATTAAACAAACATATCAATTTCAACCAAGGATAAGAACTTCCAATGTTGCCTTGATCAGCGTGTCTTATCCAAGTGTTGACCATGCCTTTGAATTGGCTCAATGATGACGCAGTCATGATGTCATCGAGCAATGCGTTCCACAACTTTCTCACTCTGCGTGACAATCGAGATACCATTGTCTGCGCGTAACGCGAGATAATGACCCCTGCGACTTTGTCGGACATTCAATTTTACACATTCACTTGGGTATCCATCTATCCCCTTTACTATAGACCACATCGCAAACAGATCCAGAACGAGTAGTCTGGTTTGCACTGATATCATGCTTATTGAAGTTAAACGATCGCTATAAGTCATTATTTTACATCCTCAAACGAGCTTGCTGCCACGACGTAGAATTCTCTCCAAATGCCTCACTTCACCTCTTGTAGAAGGGAATGATGCCTGGATAGCATATTCGATATGGGGACGACCAAGCGCATTATATAGCGAGCAAAACAATGAGGAGATTATTATTATTATAGTGTACTAAGTCACCTAAAGAGACGCATCGGATTTGCATTAGCTCGTGCAGTGTCTGCGAGCCTCCGGTGTCCTCGCTCGACAAGACGGCACCCCTGTCGGCAGATGACGACAATAGCTTGAGAAAACTTGTTGTTTAAACATTTATAAACATTACGGCCCATTTGAGAGTAACAATCATCATTGTAAATTTCTCAATAAATCAGTTTTCATTAAAAAAAATTATTATAGTGTACAAATTGGATTATAGAAGAACGATTATAGAAGAACGATTATAGAAGAACGATTATAGAAGAGCGATTATCAAGAAAAAGTTATAAGTGTTCAAGATAATTTCTAAACAACTTACCACACGACTTTCTTGGTTATTATTATTATTTTTTTTGTTTTTTTTAATAATATATATCATTCAAAAATAAGACAGCTTAAAGGTTACCCTCTAATGGGTCCAAAGTGGCAATTCAAAAACTGAATTTTTAGTTCAAAGGGAGTTGATCGTACAAATCGACTTAGAGTGGTGCGTCCTTATCGTGATAATAATTATTTAATTATTAATTAAATAATTAATAATTAAATATTATTAAATATTATTTTTTTTTGTTTTTTTTTATTATTTTTTTTAAACAAATATAGTTATACTATAAATTTTAGTTCATTGAGTTTGCAGGTCGATGTCGAGCAGAACGAGGACCGCGAATACACATCGAAATTGAACGAGCCAACTGAATTCCAATCTTTGACCGTAATTTTGTCAATTCTTCTGAGTAGGAATGATTGTTTTTTATTGCCATCTTCTGTGCAATTCTCTGAATTAATTGTGCAGATGATTTTACTGCTCCACCGAAACATGATAACACGATAGGTGCGAAATTCGCCCTCTCTATGGCAGTTACTCTCTCTTGATACTTAGCGAATTTACGTGTTTCGTGATATGTAAAAGCAGCCCCAGCGGATTTCGAAAGGTTGGACGGAGCGAAAACGTTAAAAACGCAAGTATCAAATAAAGTTCGCTCCGAACGACTTCCATAAAAACCACAGCAGGCGATATCCAAACGTGCATCATGAGCGCGAGATGTAGATATGCGCTCGAAATGAATACTAGAATTTACTGGCAGTAGTGTTGGCTCTTTTTGCACATTATCACATATTTCTGTCAAGGTTTTAGAAAATATATCACGAATTGAATCATGTCTTATCGATGGATGACCTCCGGTGGGACAGGTAAGTGAGTGAGCCAGAGAATTATGTTCACCGCAGGGGCAATGAGAGGGCGCGTCTAGTGGTAGTCTATGATATCGAGCTGCAAGTGCGTCACGAAATTCTACATTGCTAACTCGAGTCCAACGATCACTCGTAGGATATGTGGAGAGCCATGACGAGGCACCTTTGACTTGTAGATGTTCCATAATACGTAACAAATTGTCACCAACATTAGCTACTCGATCTCTAAGCAATGACTTTAGAATATCAATCTTTGAAGTGCCTATAAGGGCAATGCGTTTGGATTGTTCAGTCCTTAAGTCCACACCGTATAAGCCATTTAAATAAGGAGTGCATATATCTTTTGAGCTTTTAAACTCTTCTATCGCAGTAAAACGTGGGTCAGCAATACCTAGACCACCTAGTCTTATCGGAAGGGAAAATAACGGCCATAAATAATCGTCGTCAGGCAATTTCAAATTAAAAAGCTTATCAAAACGCTTCTGAATGGTGTCATAGAGATCATCGAAACTACCAATTGAACAGTTTGTGGTTCTTTGCAAGTGAATCCATTTATGCTGAAGCGATCTGGTCATACTAGTATAGCTTATCTGCAAATCAAGAATACCCACGTCAGCAAGACGATTTACTAATGAGCAATAATTAGAGATCTTTTGTTCCGTAGTTTTATTTATATAATCATCTGTTCCAATAGGAGCACCGAGTACTAACGTGCCATCGACAACAATGTCGATTCCCGTTTCATTAAAAAGTTTGCGGGTACTATCTGCATTTTCGGGACTAGTTAGTAGAACGCATTTGTTGCTGTTGACATGAAATCCGAAAGCACGGCCGTAGTCACACAAGAATTTGAAAGCCTTGTAAATTTGCACAGGTTCGCCGATTAAATTGCCATCATCCGCGTACCAGAATTGGTTGATGTTAGGAAACTCCTCAGTAATGTTCAACAATAATGGCAGGGTTGCTACGGCAAAAGCTGGCATAGCAAGTACATCACCTTGCGTAAATCCCTCTTGGGATTTGATGAAACTATCACCAGTTGAAAAATTTGAAGGGTTATCGTAAAAATTGTGTAGTATAGTAGACATAGAGGGACAAATGCGTGATATATTAGCGAGAGCTGCCTTTCGATTTATTCTGTTAAATGCATTATCTGCATCAACAGTGAGAAGAACTGCATTAGGATCTTTTAACAGGCATTCGCGAACTGCGTGCGTGACGCACTCCACTCCAGCTCGTTGACCAGCGCACATTTGCAACCGTCCGCACACTTCTTGAATATCATTGGAAATTATAGAAAGAATGGCTTTCGACATTATTCTCCTACTAACGTCGCCAATACCAATAGGCCTTATTCCCGATTTTTTGGATAAGGCTATTAATCTGCTTGAAGCCAATACATTTATAACATTAGTAGGCATAAGCTCAGTAGCTAAAGATTTTGCGAACGTTGACAAAACTTTAGTCAATTCAGCAGATTCGTGACCAAACTTAGTTAACATCTGTAGCCATGACTGTGCATCAATGCCGGAAAGACCTGCTCCACCTTTAACACGTTTAGCCATACAAATTATCAATTCACTATCGATTGAATCAAAAATCACAGGGTGAAAATTTGGAACTGTGATTGGGAAAGACCAGTTAACAGCATGAGGAACTAATGGGCTCGGTACAGGGTGCTTGTCGAGTAATAATTCCCGAACAGTTTTAGAACCAATCACATCCTCTGGTTGCAAAGGAACGCCATCATAAGAATCGTTGTCTAGAAGATGCATTGCTGTGTTCAGTCGAGAGCTTTCAACCAATGAGACGAATTTTTTGCGCCAATCTCTTGACTTCGAAGGTTGAATTTTTAAGGCTTTCATATTTTGAAGGGCCGAGGCTTCAGCGTATAATCCAGCATAGTCATTATTGAACCACATGTCCAATCGTCGGGATAAAGTTGATTTCAATGATTTGGGAGATTGACGAGAATTACGTTGAAGAATAAGATGTCCAAAGATGATGTACTTAGTAAAAGTTTCCGAATTAGTGAGAGAATCCCTGAATATGCGTGCAAGTTCTGATATAAATTGTTTGGACTCTGAACATTTTGGAAGTCGAAATAAGTTAGGTTTCCATTGTATGACGATCGAGAATATATCCTGTATAGACAATACATCGGACTCTTGACGAGTATTCATTGTGTAATTTATATTTATATGGTTGTTAAGAGGACAATGCCGATGATCAGAGTTTTCACAATCTGAATTCGGTTTACTCAATATGGATATAGCAATATTATTGGAAGCTGTTACGGAGCAATTTACTTCACGATTGGAACAATTCACAGCTGAGAAATTCAAGCATAGGATATTCTGCTTAGCACATCGACATCCTTTACATTTAGCATTCGGGCCGTTGCATGAACAGCATTTCAGAGTTGTCGCAGGCTTGCCCTTGGGCATTTATTTTGTTTAAGAACAGAATTGAATTGCACTGTAATTTGCTAGAACAGTTATAAATTTTAATAATAATAATCGTTCTTCTATAATCGTTCTTCTATAATCGTTCTTCTATAATCGTTCTTCTATAATCGTTCTTCTATAATCGTTCTTCTATAATCGTTCTTCTATAATCGTTCTTCTATAATCGTTCTTCTATAATCGTTTGTAATTTGCTAGAACAGTTATAAATTTTCTTGCTAGAACAGTTATAAATAATATCTAATAATAATTTTTATTGTATGTTTATCAGAAACCAAATTTTTTAAGGTCAAAAAATTTATATTTCGTCTGCTTCGATTTGTTTTTTTTATTATTTTTTTTTATTAGTTTTTTTTTTTTTTAATAATGAACAATTTATTAAAAATAAACATATTAACTTAGGTTCCCGCAAATGGGCCTCAAATTGAAATTTACGATCCCAGACTGGGCAATATAATACAAAAAAGTTTCTCAATGTGAAACAGTAGTTAACTCTGCCATCCGAATAGTCGCAGAGATCGTTCTTTGTACGCTAAAGCATAATCGCCTTCGTATGTCAGAAATGCAGTTTGCGTACGATTGTTTGTTTTTGATGGCAATATATCGTGCAGCTTTTCTTAATAAGAGATCCAATTCTCTCCCAATTCCAGCAGCGGTCGAAACAATGGCTGGTATGAAAATCCCATCCTCCACCAGTGAAACACGCTCGCCATATTTAGCCATCTTGCGATTTGAATGATAGTCGAATGTGGAACTGACAGTTTGGTGAGCATAGGATGGAGCTAAATGGTTAAAAACGCAAATGTCGACATAAGACCGCTCCATCCTACCCTCTGAAAAATTCATACACACAATGTCCATTCTCGCGGATCTATCCCTCGTTGTAGTGCTAGATGCAAACACTATACCCTCATCTACTGGTCGTAATTCCACTTCCCGATCCATGCGATCATGCGCCTCACTTAGTATCGAGCCGATCGTGTCGCGTATGGCGTTGTGTCTGATAATTGTTCCGCCGCCGACTCTACAAGAGAGTACATGTCTTAAGTTAAACACTTCTGAACATCGACAAATTCCCTTACTTTTAATTGGTATATTGTATCTTATCGCAAGTGCATCCAAAAACTGTTGCTTTTGTAAATAGAATCCAGACGGTTTCGAAGGAATAGATGTCAACCAAATTGAGGCATTCTTCTGTGCAGCATGCTGTATACTTCGAGCCATTTCTTCACTTGCATTTTCCAAAATTTGTTTCTTAAGTTGCTCGTATATATTCCGATTATTTTTCCGGTAACCATCACAAAGATCCTTTAGTATTTCCCCAATTTCAGAACTGTTACTATGAATAACGTTTGCATTCGCTATTAGGTGTGATTGTTTAAAAACCTCTTCTGCGTTGGCTGATGGATCTATTATGCCTAAACCTCCATCTAGATTGGAGGTTTAGGCAAACCTCCATGTCTTGATTGTTAAATACTTACAATAAAATAACATACAACTATTGGTTCCAATTATACCGAAGAACCAATATCAAACATCATGGTCAAACAGAGGAAGACTACAAAGCGAGCTATTGCAACAAAGTTTGTGGATCATCAGATTCAATGTTCTAGTGAAGATTGTAGTGTGTGGACAAGTGTATCGTTTCCGGAGGAAAAGAAATCTGCGCTATCGAATAAATCATTTTACTGTGGGTACTGCTGCGCATCTTTGCTAATTCATTTGAAGGGCCATTGTGACGAGAAAATATCTACAAATGCTTCGGAAAGGAACACATATTCAAAAAGTTGCATCGATCGGGAAGTACAAAGTTCTGGCGAATCAGATACCTATAAAGATATACCCATTCAAGAGTTTCACGTTCAGAACACTAAAAATACAAATAGCGAAATACCAAGTTCATCCCGTATCTGGAAAAAAGGTCATCCAAATTCACGCGTGATGCAAACGTTGAGTAAGAAATTTGAAGGCAATAGTGCGTCGTCAATATCGGTTGTTAGTGGTGAGCCGTCGGTGTCGCTGGACAATGATGCTTTGAAGGTATCGGACAATTACGAAGTATCGTCTATATCGGTGATTAATGATTATCGCAATGAAATCGGTATAACTGGAGTCACCGATGAACGAGCTTCACACAATGATACAGACGTCGATATAGATAATGTTCACTCAGCTTTCAAGTGTATTTGTTCAAATGAGATGGAACAAGGGCGAGACGCAAGAAGCAAACCGGATGAGGGTGGTGACGGCAGCGATTCTTTCAGCAAAAAAACGTATTTTGATAATAAAAGTCACACAGATCGCAATCATACATTAAATAGGGGCTGTAACATACTTATTTGGGGTTTAGATAAGTCATCAGCCTCAAGTGCACAGGAGCGGCTTGATGATGATATTGCCGGTTTACGTGTGTTCTTTTCTAATTTGCTCGAAAAAGGTGAGGAAGAGGTCGCATCGTCTATTTTAGTAAGGCAGCTCTATAGGTTGGGTAAGAAAAACGATAGATCACGATTGCTAAAGGTTGTGTTAGGATCGGCAGAGCAAGCAAAGTGTCTTTTAGACCGTGGTTATCGACTTAAAGGTAACAAAATACGAATTTTACGTGATCTTTCTCTCGAAGACAGGCAAAAATTGAAGGATATCAAGGCGGAACTTCATTACAGGCTGCAAAACGGTGAATCGAATCTGTGCATTCGAAATTTTCGGGTTGTGAGGTGGCGTCCTGCAGTTCGATGGAGATCGATCAATCTTTCTCTAGACCTTACAACGCCATGATTGGACATCTAGTGGATATATGTTTGGAAAGGAAGTTGCCATCTAATTGTTCAGAGAGAATATGTAATAATGAATGTCCTCTGGTGGTAGGTTACTCCAATATCAGAAGCTTACCTGCTCAATTGTCTGAAGTGCAGCAGTTTATATCTTTTAAAGATTTTGACGTGTTTTGCATTTCTGAGTCATGGCTTCATTATCAAATTAATGATGACCTTATGGCTATCTCTGGGTATCGACTTTTGAGAGCAGATAGAGTTGCAGGTCGTCGTGGCGGGGGTGTTGCTGCTTATATTAAAAACACCTTATCAATTACGAAGATTACTGAATTGTGCGATGATCACTATTCATTCGAGTTATTGTCATTCTGCGTCAATGATACTCATTGTTCAATAGATATTTGCGTCGTATACAGATCACCCTCAGTTCATACACAGTTAGATCTTCTGAAAAATCAGTTAAGATCATTCTGCTCCTCAAATTATTTCTTCCTTATTGGGGATTTTAATCTTCCTCAAGTTAACTGGATTAGTAACAACCGGTATTACTATAATGTCGAAAACTGCGAGCTTGCTGAATTCTTGCTGGCAGAGCTTCTCCTGATCCAACATATTAATCAGCCAACATGTATATCGTCTCAACCAGAGACAATATTAGATCTTGGGTTTACCAAGCGCATTGAAGATGTAATCAGAGTTGATTTCGAGTCTCCTTTAGGAACCAGTGACCATTGTGTGATTTCAGTACAGATTGCTCACACTTTACAACGACGATCTAAGTGCAGTGGCATCGGAAGGCGTAATTGGAATCGAGTAAATGTGGAAGATCTCCAACTCTATAGTCATCAGCTGAACTTCGGATCTGCTGATCTTCCAATTGATGATCATTTATCGTTAGTGACCAGTAACCTCATAACCATTTCGGATACGTTTGCACCAATAAGAAATAGGGCTTACAAGACGACAACGCCATTGTGGTTCGACAATGAGTTGGAGACTACGATAAAGGAAAGAAATCGATTATGGCGAATCTCTCAACGTAACACTGTTACGCACCGTGAGTACAAAACTCTTCGCAATCTATGCAACCAACTAAAACGCTCAAAAAGAAAAACATTTGAAGAGGGTATTGCTTCTGACATTAACAGGTCACCTAAACGTTTTTGGGCATACGTTAGACATCGTCGAATCCTACCTTCTACGATTAATTGTGTACGTTTAGAAAGTGGTGATGTAGTTGACAAGGAGGCTATTGTGGAAGCTCTTGCAAGCAGTTTTGTAGTATCTCCATCCTCGCAATCGAATATTGACCAGATACAGTACCCGCCCAACTTACAATCTAACTTACCAATATCTCCTATTAATGTCATTGAAGTTCAGTCTGAACTCCATAAATTAAATAGTTTTGGCTCTGCAGGACCAGATGGTGTATCCCCTTTTCTTTTGCGTACTCTGTCGCACATTATTGCTCCAAGCCTTACGTCTCTATTTCATCGAAGCTTACAGTATTCGTGGATTCCTGATGATTGGAAAAGGGCAATTGTTGTACCTATTCCAAAGAAACAGTTGGCACTAACTTGTTCAGATTTTAGACCAATTAGTCTTACCAGTGTTATTTCTAAAATTATGGAGAGACTCATTGCGAAGAGAATACGTGAACATCTAAATTTATATCAAATTCTTGATGATTCTCAGCACGGCTTCCGACCTGGTCGCTCGTGCCTAACTAATCTGTTGAATGCTCGCGAACATTGGGTAGCTGCTCTTAGTTCGGGTCTTACAGTTGATATAATATTTCTTGATTTCTCTAAGGCCTTTGATAGAGTTCCACATGCTGGTTTAGATTCACTACTACGTCATTACGGTGTACCTACGACAATTTGCAACTGGATTAAGACATTTCTCGAGGATCGATCATTCGTTGTGCGATTAGATGAAGTTTTGTCAACAGCTCGACGTGTTCATTCGGGTGTTCCTCAGGGCACGGTCCTAGGTCCACTTCTCTTTATCATCTTTTTGAATGACCTACTCCTAAGGTTAAAGTGTCCTCACCTGGCATTTGCTGACGATGTTAAAATATGGGCAACAACCCAAAACGAGGCGGATTGTGAATTTTTACAATGTGACCTTAACCGTATCGGGACTTGGTGTAATAGCACTGGCTTGATACTCAACGCGACAAAATGTGTATGGATCAGATTGGGTAGAGATAAAACTCATTTCGATTACAAAATAAATGGACACTCAATCAAGCGAGTCTCAGAACATCCCGACCTGGGAGTGATAATTCACGAATCGCTAAAGACAAGAGCAAATAGTGATCACGCGCGGTTAAAAGCGATACGTGCCTTATACTGCATAAAAATGACTTTTGCAAAATTATCGCCGCAAATCTTCGCCAAACTTTATTGTGCCCTAGTAAGACCACATCTTGAGTATTGTGTACAGGCAACCTTTCCAACGACCAGGAGTGAGTTGAATAACTTGGAAAGTGTAATGAGACGAGCTTCTCGGATGTGTTGTCAAGGAAGCTTTATTTCAAGATTAAGATGTTTGAACGTTTTATCAGTGAGGTATCGGTATCTTTTTCTTGATCTGATTACACTTTGGAAAATTGTACATTCAGCTGATGGCTTTCCTTTGGGTGTAGTTAGATTTCGAGATAATTCGAGATTGCGAGGCCATTGTAAGATGCTTTTTAAAAAATTACCGGGTAAGCTGCGAAAATTTTACAGACTGTCTGAACGGGCAGTAGATGTTTGGAATAGTTTGCCTGAACCTATCGCTGCCATCACCAATTTCCTCGCTTTCAAAAACAGGGTTCGACGTTGGATATACGTCCAGGCTGATTTGTCACCTTTTCTAACCTACCCATTTGGTTGATCTTTTTTCTGTATTGTGTGATCGGCTTAAAGCCTTATGGCTAAGTCTGAACTTGATAATAATAATAATAATAATCTCTGGCGGGTAGTTTAATAATATCTCGAAGCTCTAACGTTAACACTCCCAATCCCATAATGCTCGGTATCAACTTCAGGAAAATATCATCAGCTAAGCCTCTGAACCATGATGAACTTACTTTTGTAGTGCGCACCAGATGTGTCCATTGAAACTGAATCGTTCGTGTTAGCAATATATAAGCAGCAAATGGATCCAAGTCTGCTAAATCACACAGATGCTGTATCTGTACTCGCCAGGAGTTAATTGAACTCATGACTTGACACTCACGATATGCATCACATCCGATAAATCCTCCCAAGACCTTGATACCATTTTTAGCCACTTTGACTCCTTCTTGCATAAGATATTTGGCTTCATTTGTCATAGTTTCGTTCTTGTTTAGTTCTTGTTCATAGTTTCGTTCTTTTTTTTATTTATTTTTTTTTATTTTTTTTAAACCAATATTAATACAATTAAAAATTACAATCATAAAGTTAACCGCAAATGGGCCCTAATATAAACATTAAATTTAAGACCATTAAAATCTCAGCTATCCGTAGCGGATCCACGACTAATTATCTCCGAATGGATTTGCTGTCCGTGCTCGAACCGGTGAAATGCAGAGCGGGGGCTGCGAAGACACATAGAAGTTGATCGCGCAAGGGAGAAACTTATCCTTCGTCGGATAAGTGCGATACACGTCGCATAGTCTATTTCGCGCTTATTGGCCAACATCCTGGCTAATGTCTTCAGAACGCAATCTCCGGTCTTACCAACGCCTCCAGACGATGAAAACACTATCGGTGTGAATTGGGCCCTCTCCACAGTTACAATACGTTCAAGGTAACGGGCGTTTTTGCGCGACTCGTGATAGTTGTGGACTGATGAAGGCGATCTCTCAGAATAAGAAGCAGCATGACAATTGAATATAGCGACGTCCATAAAGACGCGCTCGCTTCGTCTTCCGAACAGACCTGAGCACACGACATCAAGTCTCGCTTCACTATCACGTGAAGTTGTAGCTGACTCGAACTGAATGGAGGGATCTATAGGACTCAGCACGGGCTCAATTGCGACACACGGAGTGACTTCAGTCAAAAGGTTGGCAAGTGTGTCACGTATTAGGTTATGCCTTATGATTGTGAGTGCGCCTCTACCGCACGAGAGCGAGTGAACTGTGCTATTCTCAGTACCACAACTACAATGCGCAGGTGCATCCGTAGGTGTTAGTCCATATCGACCATTCACGGCGTCCCTAAACTCGTGTGGGGATAAACGGAACCCGTCTGCTTCGATTGGTTTTGTTGTCAACCAATTCGACGCTCCCTTCTCCGATGCAAATTCTAGAGATGAACATGTGGTCGCATCACTGACTTGAATTATTTGATCGCGGCGTCGTTTAATTATAATTTCTTTTTCGTTCTTAATGGATTTGGCGATATGAGTGTATTGTTCCTTATTGTTTGAAACATGTGATTGACAAGCACGTATTGACCAATCGTATTCTTTACCCGGATCGACATGATGGTCTACGATTCCGAGACCACCCATTCTCGCTGGAAGGCTGAAAATTTGCCTAAGTGTTCCAGGTACGTTTGATATACCGGTTATTTTAGGGATCAAGCAGTGACGGATATGTTCCTCGAGTGCCAGGAGTTGCTCGGACCGAAAGCGACAAGTCCTCTTCGCGTAAGTCATCTTATGTTGTAATGAGTATGTCAGAGCATTGTACGCGACTTGTGGGTCGAAAATAGCAATCTCAACTAGGTTCTGTACACATTTGGACCATCTGTCTACTTTGCGGATAATCCAGTCCTCCAAAAAGGATTCATTTCCAATTGGCGCTCCCAATACTTCTACGCCATTCGTACAGATATGGACACGAGTTAATTGAACTCATGACTTGACACTCACGATATGCATCACATCCGATAAATCCTCCCAAGACCTTGATACCATTTTTAGCCACTTTGACTCCTTCTTGCATAAGATATTTGGCTTCATTTGTCATAGTTTCGTTCTTGTTTAAAAAACAGCATTTTGAAGCATTTATGTGAAATCCGAAGCTTTTACCAATCACTTTTAATAGATCCCATACTTGAGACAACTCATGCGCACGGCCAATAAAAGTTGCATCATCTGCGTACCAAAGTTGGGTGACACCAGGTATTTTTTGTTTAATCTCTTCAATTATCGGTAAAGACGCCGCTGCAAATGCAGCCATAGCCAAGGGGTCTCCTTGTGTTACCCCTTCTTCAGATAGAATTGTCTCCTCAGCAACAATTAGCAGTGATGGCTTCGAGTAAGTATTGATCAAGAGTGTCGTCATGGCAGGACAAATCGCGTATAGTAATAATAATAATAATACAGAGTTTTATTTCCCGTTCCGCCTTTCGGCTGGGCAAATAATTACAAAATAGGAAATTAGTCAGAATCAACAAAATTTGAAGTATACATATTGTCTTCTTAATGCGTCGTTTTTTGATCAATGACGAAGATCATTAATCTCTTGAAGTGACATAAGGCTGAGTTGAGGGCAGGCTAGAGCATGGAGCAATGCATCACAGGAAGAAGCACAGAAGCGGCATATACAAGAAGAATCACGGCGATGACAAGCGAGAAGTCGGCGACAGTAGTTATCATGAAAACCATGAATAGATAACCTCCATATCAATGGGCGTTTCACATTTAACGGTGATCTCCAACTGTTTTGCAGGTACACAGGAGAATTGGCTAAATCATGATCCACGTTTAAGAATTTAGTCTCAAGAGCTACCAAATGTTGGAGATAACTAGACGTTTGAACACATCTAAGACTACTACATAATCGGACACTAAGCGGCTTTATTTTTGCCAAGTATGTGATCGCTGTCGTACTACATTTATTGGATACTCCAACTATATGTTTCAAAAATCGGGCCTGACACCTATCAATCTGTCTAAAATTTAACTCAGTGAGGTCCTCCCAGAATGTTGCCAACCCATACTGAATAATTGGTAGGAGCATTAACTCGAAATATCTCAACGCTCCTTCAAACGACAGCTTCCTTAGTTGAGGATATGAAGCCGTTTTAATTGCAATCTTAGAAGATTTAGCCTCAAGGTGCGCGGTAAAAGACCATCTAGACGTTAATAGAACGCCAAGATACTTATAATTAGTACAGAACTCTAGTGTCTGAGACTTTATAAAAAGCGAGTCATGCTTGGATAAACGACCACCACCGCGGAACTTCACTACCTTTGATTTTGAAATGTTGATGTCTAGTTCATTCCGACTACAAAATACAGTCAAGCCATCGAGTGCCTTTTGAGCCGTGCCTAGGTTTCTTGTCAGGATCACAAGATCGTCAGCATATAGCGCCAACTCAACTTCGTTTGCAAAAGACCGTATAACCGGTGGTAAATCAATAACGAAGATTGAAAATAATAGAGGACTGATTGGGTCCCCCTGCAATACGCCATGATTAACTGTGAAGAAGTCAGAGTATGCTAAATCATCGAATACCTTGACACGGTTAGGTAATAGAATCTGATATAGTAGGCGAAGAAAGCGCCCACGAAGATTACAATTATTATGCAGCTTAGAAAGTAGGATATTTCGATTGACTGAGTCAAATGCTCTACGAAAATCAATAAAGATGGCATATAATGAATTTTTATTAGAAATACAGTTGACTACAGAAGAACGCACTAGACTGATAGCATCACAAGTCGAGCGACCTTGCCGAAATCCAAATTGTTCTTCAGGCAATAACGAAGAACAGTGCTTAGCTAGTCGAGAAGTTAATACAAACGACAATAATTTATAAACGTGGTTTAAAAGGAAAATTCCGCGATAAGAGTCTGGAGATTCCAAAGGACCGGTGCCCTTATATAGAACTTTCACTATCCCCTCTTTCCAAGAGAATGGCAAACAGGATCCATAGAGTAGAGAATTGAACATAAAGGTCCAATAGCTGCCAAATATGTGGAATGTAGCTCGGAGTTGCTCCACGCAGAGATTATCCGGACCACTAGCTTTCTTCACATGCATCCGCGCAAGGCATCCTTCAATTTCATCAATGGAAAAGGGTGTATCAATCAAACCAGAGGAACCGTCAAAATCAAAATTATTAGCTGGCAATGACAACGATAGATCATCGAGATGGAGGAAAGAGCGAAAGTGATCAACCCACTTGGAAAGCGGAACTAAAGACATGATTTTATTATGATGTTTAGAATGGACTTTCCATGGAAAGCTCTCTGCCAAACTTAATCGATGACACTCTTCTGCGTACAAACGATCTCGGTGAAAAGTCTGCAACATTTTGGTATAAACCCGTCGAAGGACAATATAAGCCTCCTTTGTAGAATGCCCACTACTACAATCGCGAGACATTCTAAGCAGTGTTCGCTGCATTTCTTGCAGGATAGGCCACTTGCGATAATTAAAAGGACGACTCGTGAAGCGCCGACTGGAAGACGAACCACAACTCTGAACTATTGCCGCAGTCAAAAGATCAGCACTCACATGATGTTGACCAGTTGACATAAGAGAATAAGCTTTAAGAACCACTTGGATATTTAAAGACTCGGGATTCACAATACGAGAGTGACACAATCTAGTTGGAGATTCTAATATCTGAGAATGAAAATTGACTATACAGTTTACCGGCTTATGCTTGCGTATCAAAGACCATTCAGAGGCAAGCATGGTATTCATCTTCGTTACCTCGCAATTAGAAAAGGCAAAATCTAATAAACTTCTCGACCGATAACACTCATAAGACCATTTCTCAGCGGGGATACAAAGTTTTAAGTTCATAGATGCAAAGTAACTAATAAGCTGTTGAAGTTTTGGTCTATATGGAACTGAATATTTTGCATTAAAATCACCACCAACAAAAACTCTCGAATTAGATGGCAAATTAGAACAAAGCTGTGAAATTTCATCAATAATGTCAGCCGCAGAGAAGTCGGGATTAAAATAAACCGCAATGATAACCAGATAAGGAGTTACAAGACAAATGCAATTATCTGAGACAGAGTGAGACCAAGTTGAAGGCAAACACTTTATTGCTAGTATAACACCACCAAATGGACGACCTCTACCGTGTGAGCGGGCAGGTAGGTCAAAGGTATAGAACCCTTGTAGAGAAAGATGATTCAGACTAAAAGTCTCATTGAAAATTACCGCATCAAAACGCTGAATCCACGAGGCCAAACCCAGATTAAGCAGAGATGATAAGCCTTCAACATTAAATAAAAGAATGCTAACCTTCGAGAAATCAAAATTAGTAACAATTGAGGAAGCAGAAAAAGGGAAAGGCTCTTCACATAGTCATATAGGCGAAGAAATTTCTATCCCAGACATAGTTTCCTCAGTACTAGTTGTAGTCTCACCCACTCTCAAAACACGAGTATTTCTTATGCGATATATGCCAGACGGATCAGCCAGGCGTTTCTTTTTAAGTTCGGCGCGCAACGCGTTTTGAATCTCACGTTCCGCCGGGGACAAATTTGGTTGAATGTATACTCTCTGGAAAAGAACTGACGATTTCAAACGGTGAGCTGATCGAATAATAGTATCTACATAATATTATTAATAATATCTATTATTATTAATAATATCTATTTATTATTATTAATAATATCTACATATTATTGTATTGTTGATATTATTATTGTAGAGATAATGTCGTTGGAAATAAATAAACATTTTGTAAAAAAAAAAAATCTACATATTATTATTAATAATAATAATAATGAAGAGTGGTCCCGCTTCATCATCGGGTGCCCCAACGTCTTTCGACAACGCGATCTTGTGGCTTTGACGTGTGCTTACAGAGAAGTCAATAGAGAGTGCATGCTCGAGGTTTGAACCCCGTACATAGAGTTTGCAATGCACACGCCTCCACCATTCGGCCACGCGGGGCTCTATTATTATTAATTTTTTTTTTTTTTAAAGAAGAAGAAAGTATTACAAAAATAATCATCATAGTTAGTTTATGGAAAAGTCGCATAGGTTACCGCCGTCATCGTCGCGCCATCGTATTGTCGTATTCGATGTCATCGTCTTTTCTGTCGCTCGGGCGGCATCAATTACTGGTCGTCCTCTGGAGGACCGGAAACCTCTGATACACCGCGACGTTGCTCGGCAAATCGTAAAACCCACGACGCTTTTTAGACGATACAAGCATTTACCGTAGGAGATGTGGGCATTCGATTGTAGGAAGGCAATACGCTGTAGGACTTTGCGCGCGTTTTCTGCTAGACCACCTGACGTTGATAAAGCAAAAGGGATGAATGAGCCCCGTTCAATTTTTTCCACCCTTTCGGCATATTTTGTTATCTTTCTTTGTTCATTATATCTGTAAGCGCCGGCAGTTGTCGAAGAATACGATTCCGCAAGATGATTGAAGATCGTAACGTCTATGAACGTTCGCTGGAATCGATTTTCGAACAAGCCATTGCAAACTACGTCGAGCCTTGCATTCATTTCCCTGGAGGTTGAAGGATGATCAAAATGGACGTTATCTGGAACAGACTCTAACACCGGTTCGACACCTACACCACGGCAGACAGACGTTAATTCTTTCGCCAAAACGTCTCTGACAGCGTCGTGGCGTGCAATTTGAAACCCGCCACGTTTACATGACACTAGGTGTGAGGCGGTAGCTTTCTCGCTACAGACACAGAATTGAGGAAGATTCGGCGGATCCCAGTTGTATCTGACAGCAATGCAGTCTGTAAACTCGGTGGGTGACAACGCGAAATAATCCTTTTCGACATGCATTGAAGATAGCCATGTCGAGGCACCGGGCATTTTTGCATGGGCCAGAGCTTGCTGCGTAGACTCAGGCAGATCGATCAGTGCTTGCGTAATGCGATTACTAAGGACGCATAATTTCTCCTTTGCGATCGACAAACTGATTTGTTGTTGGTGTGCTCTTAATTGGCCGTCTTCCAAGCCTGTGCTATATGAATCGCATATGTGTTGCGACGCCAGGTAATCCATCGTGTAAGTTGCATTGGGATCCATTATCCCCAGGCCTCCTAAAGCTAACGGGCTGGTTAGTACAATCTTCAGTGACTCGTTGAGCTGTTTCTGAGTAAGTGCCGGAATGAGCCTATCCACTATAGCTGCATGGAGCGGATGTATCTGATTCTCACTACAGTTTGTTGTTCTTAGAAGAAACGACCATTTCCATTGAACAGACTTGGTGAGACCAATGTACGCCATGTGTGGATCTGACGGGCACACTTCGGTAAGCTTCTTAACCATCTTGACTGCGCCTTCAATCTTATGATTGACAAAGCATGAAATATAGTTATCGGTGCCAATAGCAGAACCAAGTACATTGACGCCATTATCACTGATTTTGATGCTTGGAAAGGCATCCGTAATTGAGCTTGCCAGATTATGTAAGAGTAGAGTGGATTTAGACGGGTTGACGTAGTATCCGAATTCAGGGCCTATTTTCAGCAGAATATTCCATAAATTTTTTAAGAGATGGGGTGGTCCGATAAAATTTGCATCGTCTGCAAACCATCTTTGGGTGATCCCTGGACATCGTGCTGCAATTGTACGAATAAGGGGAATTGATGCCATAGCAAAGGCTGCCATCGAGAATGGATCGCCCTGCGTCACACCTTCTCGTGAATATATCGAATCCTCTTCAAGTACGAGCTGGGCGTCCACGGAGTAGACATTTTCGAAGGCCTGTGCGAAGGCTGGACATATCCGAGCCATGTTTTTCTTTGCTACCATTCGGTTTAGTCTGTTGAATGCGTTGCTTGCATCTACGCATAGTAAAGCATTGTCTGGACGTGAAGCGAATTCCTTTCGTAGTGAGTGAATGGCGAATTCGATCCCATTACGTTGTGACGCACACAGTTGCAACGTACCAGCAACTTTCTGTAGATCCGGTTTGACGTATTGAAGTATCACACGGGAGATGATGCGGCGGTCAACATTCGCCACTCCGATAGGTCGTACTCCATCTAATTTTTTAGGAATCGCTATCAGCCTGCACGCAACAAATGCCTGAAGACTGCCGGTTGTCATCTGTCGAGAGGCCACGGAGATCGCTAGGGCAGCAAGGGCTTCCGCTAGATTACTTGACTGGGTCCCAAACACGGTCAGCATACGTCGCCATGACAAGGCGTCTAATCCGGACGGACCAGCCGATCCGTTTGTTGAGCAAGCTGAACGCACAATATCTTTTCCGGTAATAGCTAGAAACATAGTGGGGTGATGGGGTAAGGCATCTTTCAACGTTTCCTTCAAAAGGGCAGTTTCAGACATTTCTGCGGGGTGTGGATGGAGCTCTTCCAATATTTCTTTGACTGAACGGTTTCCAATTTTTACATCCGGCGATAGTGGTCCGCAAGATTCATTTTCCATGAGCAATAACGTTGATGTAGACAACTTCCCTTTGGCGACGAGTTTACAATATCGTTTTTTCCAGTCTTGTTTTTTTCGCAGGTGCTGCGTTTCAAATTGCTGGCGGGTATGTAAAGTCTCTACCTCTTCGAACAACGTCATTATTTCACCTTTTTTCCAGAGGGCGATTCGTCGTTCTAGGGTTTTTCGAATGGCGGCCACTTTTCTTGAGTCGATTGGGTATAGAATGCATTTCGCCAGTACAGTGGCTGATTTTAATGGGTCAGGTTTCGAAGTATGATTATCCTCAGCTGCACTCAAGTAAAGTTTACCCATGAGTTCAATAAACTCTTTGCTGGCATTGCATTTTGGCAATTCTAATGTCCTTGGTGTCCAGTGAATTACATTCTCGTAAATCATTTCAATTTGCTGATGTGCCGAGGCAGTCCTAAGAGTATCCATATTAATACCAGTTGGCTGATTTACCGAAGTGCAATGTGGACGCGGTTTACCATTGATGTCGTCTAGAAAGGCTTGGGTCGTTGTAAACGGCCGTAACGGATTTGTGAGTGTCGCACAGGCATTAAGATCGTCACCTCCCGTAGATTCGTGTGTGAGTTCAGTACTGGCTGGTGTCCGCTTAGAGAGACAATTTGTCGCTCGACAGTTCATGCATGATCGTCCGGCCTTTGCGCATTTGCATCCTCTACAAACAGCTGCTGGTCCATTACATGTGCAACATAGAGACTGATTTGAAGGTTTTCCTCGCACCATAATCGAACGATTAACTGTAAGCACCCTTTAATCCCGTTGTATTTACTTTGTCAAACAATATTCCGTTGTATGTTTATTGTATGTATATTGTATGTTATTTTATTGTAAGATGTTGTAATCAAGAAAAATTTTACTTCTATTATTATTATTAATAATAATAATAATGAGAGAATTTATTATACCTCTTTACCTTTCGGTATTGGGTAAACAAAATAAATACACTAAAAGTTTATCAATTTTATAAATTGTATTTCAAAATCTTCTCCTACTGTCAATATCGGATAGTGACAGATTTTTCAAAATTGGGCAAGTGAAGATATGCAGGTTAGATGCGCATTCATTTTTGCAAAGAACACAAATGCACAAAGAGCACCGTGCATGTACTGGAATTCTAATAGCGCAGAATTTATCGTGATATCCATGGACAGATGCTCTCCAGATCAGCGGTCTTTTCCTTGCACAGGGTTCTCTCCATTTAGTCTGTAAGAATGACGGAGTAAGATAAAATTCAGAATCCAATGAAGTCGTCTTTCGAAAGAACATGTTCAGATTAATAATAATGAGAAAATTTATTATTAATTTACATTAGAAGGTTCCCTCAAATGGGCCATTAAAACATTGGAACAATTTTAGAGATTTTTAAACAATCGACTCTTCTCAGCAGGAAGCCATTGGTGCGCTCCGTGTTGATCGTGCACACCTAATACACGCAGAAGACGCTCGACAAAGACAGAATAAGAATAATAATAATAATTTTTTTTTTTTTTTTATAATATAAATTATTCAATAATAAGACAGCTTAAAGGTTACCCTCTAATGGGTCCAAAGTGGCAATTCAAATTCTGAATTTTTAGTTCAAAGGGAGTTGATCGTACAAATCGACTTAGAGTGGTGCGTCCTTATCGTGAATTAGAGTTCCTGGTTCTTGATACCTGTTTCGCATAGCCATCGATGTGGATTTTATAATAAGGAGTGAAATCCTGGCTCTTTCTTGACGGATCAAATCGGGATATGAAAGGTTGTTGTTGCTCGCTTTAAGTGAAGATATGCGCTTAAGTATCGAGTCCGCTATCTTTCCAATACCACCAACAGTTGAGAAAATCAACGGGTGAAATGAAGCATTTTCTATTTTCGCAATCCGCTCTGTATATTTTGCCTGCTTCCGATTTTCATGGTACTTGAATGGATCCTTCATTGTATCCAAGGAATAAGACGGCGCTAGGTTGTTGAAAACGCATACGTCCATAAAGGACCGCTCCGTCAGATTCCCGAAGAGGCCAGTACATCTTATATCTGATCTTGCCTCTCTGTCCCGTGATGTGGCTTGAGATTCAAAAATGACTGTGTCTGGAACCGGGAGCAATACTGGTTCTGTACATACGAGTCGACAGGTTTCCTTGAGTGATCTAGCAATCTCGTTAGCGACACTGTTGTGACGAATGAAGTTGAAACAGCCAGTCTTGCATGAAAGTGCGTGTATTGTTGTTAGAGACACTCCACACGCACACTCACCCAAATAGCGATTCGGTTTCCACTCGTATCTTATTGAAATCGCGTCGTGGAATTCTGAGGAGGATATGAACAAACCCTCAACAAACCCTGATGTTAACCACGAGTAGGCACCTTTCATGCTGGCATTCCATAAAATTGTCTTTAAATCATTTTTAGAGTTACTAGTAATCTCCGTCACTATTCTGTTAAACTTTATTATGTTCATTTCTCTTATCTGCTTGACTACATTATGCTGAGACGTTTCTAGGGGAACTTCTGAGTGGTCTCTATCTACACTAGCCCTATACATCATGCGTGATTTCTCGTATTCATTATAGCATTCTTGAGTATAGTCGACTATACCAAGTCCTCCATATCTGCATGGTAAAGCTACTATTCTACTTGACTCATCGTCGAGGCTGTTGATTCCCAGCATTCCCGGCAAAAGATTATGAAGTATCGCATTCTTTAAAGGTATTAGAAGACAATCTGCTACTTCACATGTTCTAAGAATGTATGAAAATTTGTGTAGCAAAGCTTTGATTAGCAAAGTGTATCCGGCAAAGGCGTCTCTATCGGCAATCTGTTTTAGCTTTTCTATTTGACCTGACCAATTCGTTACTTTGTTGATTATCTCGGTTTCAACATATTGTTCGAGCCCAATCATGCTCCCAAGGTATTTGATTCCATCGCATCGAATATCTACACCATCATCCGCGAGTTCATCCAGACAATCAATATTACAGGTTTTGCCTGTCAATACAGTACATTTTGATGAATTTGTTATGAATCCAAATGCGGGTCCTATTCGGT
>WNNJ02002399.1:0-105060 GCA_012934845.2 Pomphorhynchus laevis
AAGAAATGGTGGGGGGAAGAGTTGAGTGTGGGATTTCATCCCCCTTAAAACGCTGGTTATCCGACTGCTACTCACACCTCATTGTGAGGTGTGAGTAGCAGAAAAGTGTAATGATTGTTTTTTTTCAGTTCTAAGAAGAGCAAAGTTCTAATTTATTAAATCATAGAAATAATCTAATTTATTAAGTTTAATTTTAAGGTTAATTTATTATCTACGATAATGAATACATATTTACGCAAAAAAGGCTATACCAACTATTTGATAGAATAAAACAAATCAGATCCGCTAAATGAGTATACGTATTTAGCGTAATCAAAAATTAATTAACGACTATGATAGGCTAAGTTGTATAATAGACAGTTATTGTAATACAAAATACTATAATCGTACAATAAATGTTAATAATAACAATAGAAAATATACATTAACCATAAACTTCATTAATAATGTATAGATAACATAAATATAGCTGGACTTTTAAATAATTCTAAAAGTAAAGAAATAATAGGGTCAGATTTAAGTAAATATATTCCTAAAATAAGGTATACACTCCTACCACCATTAGGACGAAAAATTTGTAATTATAATAAAAAATTAAAATCAATATGTAACGATAATATTAGAAACATAATGGAAACAGAATGCAATTGTAAAAATCTTAGTTTTGATAAAATAAATGAACATATATGTACCCATTATCTAGAATTAATTGAAAATTGTGAATTAAGAAAGCTGCTATCAAAAGGATATAAATATAGATTAAATAATAACAACGACAAAAATAAAATTTACAATTCGTTATATAATAACTTAAATGATTACTTTAGTAAGCTGATTAATAGTAAAAGCTCGAATATATCTAAGATAAAAATTTGGAAAGATTATATATTTGATAAAATTAAAAATAAAATGAAAATAACAAACAATTATAAAAGGAAAGATAAAATTAATAAAAATATGTATAAAGAACTTACTTAATTAAAGGAAAACTATATAATAACAACTATTGATAAAGCTAGTAATAACTTTGTCTTCATACGCAATAAGCTTTATTATGATATACTAATGAAAGATGTTGATTCTAATGATTTAAATGTAAATCCAACATATGAACGTAGTGACTTTAGTTTAGAAACAATTATTACAGGTCATTGTTCTATAATGGATAAGAAGGGTATAAAGGTTGAATCAGATAATAAAACTATACCTATATTTTATTGGAATCCAAAATTACATAAAAGTACAATAAAATCTTGGTTCATATGTAGTGCGTTTAAATGTACATTAAAACCACTTTCTGTCTATATGAATAAAATACTTAAAGTAATTAAATCACACTTCAAAAAATATTGTAAGGTAATCGAAATTAATACTGGTATAAAACACTATTTCAGTATTAATTCTACAAAAGAATTTTTAGAACAGACAAAAGGAATAAATTTTCAAAATATAAATACAAACGATTTTAGTACGCATTATACAAATCTTGATTTAGTAGATATTAAAGAAGCGTTAGTAAAATTAATTAATCTTATATTCGGATAAAGATATACATATATATGTTATAATATCTATAACGCTTATCTAACAAGAATTAAACCATCAAGTAAATATAAATATATGGATGAAATTGAATTAATAGAAACCTTAAACATTTTGATAAATCAAAATCATTAAAAGGTAGGGACATTTAAATTTAGAAAAGTAAAAGTTGTTCCAACGGGAGGTAATAGTAGCCCAATTATAGCTGACTTGTTTTTAAGCTTTATAGAATATGAATTTGTTCATAACTGTGTAAAACTAAATCTAAACAATATAAATATATGAAATATATGTTTTGATACATTGATGATATATGTGTATTTAATTCTAATAATTTTTATTCAATTAGTGAGCACATTTATCCAGAAAGCTTTATTCTTAACAAAACCAATATTAATGATAAAGAAGGTGTATATCTAGATATGAACATTAAATTAACATTAACTAAAACTACTGTTAATTTATATCGTAAAGATGACATATTTAAATTTACAAGAAACATATTTTTGCATGAGCATTCATGCATACCATATAATATAAAATATAATACATTAAATAATGAAATTTTAAGAATTGCAACAATATTTAATGATATTGGCTTTCTTCAAAATCATTTAAATAATTTAATAGATACATATTTTAAACTAGGTTACTATAAAAATAACATCAAGCAGAAAATAGTAAAATATATAAATCAACACAATAATATAAAGAATAAATTTAAACTCTTAAGTGGCAAATTTTTATGGATGGATAATAAATAATATACTTTGTATTAGAATAAGATACTAGATAGTTATTTCAGAGAAAATACATCATTAGCATGTATTTGGCCCCGCTGCTATGTTGAGTAAAGGAATTAAAGCCGAAACCTGATAGCATAGCAGTTCCTCCTGATGACCTCGAATTCTTAATCTGATACAACGTCTGTTATTTATTAGTCAATTCATAAATATGACGTTTGTTTTAAATTTCATTTTTTAACTTGATTTAAATTATAGAAAATCTAAAAACAATTATTAATTTTATTATTTAATTATTAAATTTTGATTTAGCATTATTATGTTTTGTTTATTTTATAATTAGATTAAATACGTAGACTCAGTTAGCTGATTTAATTTATACTATAAATAAATTATAAATTAAGATAGAAAAATATAAATAGTAAATAATTATATAAGATTATATAATTTATATTTATATAAAATTAAGATTTAAACTTGAAATTTAAAATAAAAGTCCATTTTTATGAATTGACTAATAAATAACAGACGAGATATAAGAATTAGGATTAAAGGTCATCAGGGGAAACTGCTGTGTTACCAGGTTTTGGTACCTATTCATCGACCCAACATAGCAGTGATGCCAAATACATGTTAATAGCGTATTTCCTCTGATGAAATTTGATTACATTGTATATGTTTCTAATACAAAGTATATTATTTATTACCCAATCATAAAAATTTCCAGCTTAAGAGTTTAAATTTATTTTCTTTAATATTGTGTTGATTTATATATTTTACTATTTTCTGTTTGATTTTATTTTAATAGTAACCTAGTTTAAAATATGTATCTATTAGATTATTTTAATGATTTTGAAGAAAACCAATATCGTTACATATTACAGGAATTAAAATTTCATTATTTTATGTGATATTTTTAATATTAGTGGCATGTATGAATGCTCATGCAAAAATATGTTTCTTGTAAATTTAAATATGTCATCTTTACGATATAAATTAATAGTAGTTTTAGTTAATGTTAATTTAATGTTCATATCTAGATATACACCTTCTTTATCATTAATATTGGTTTTGTTAAGAATAAAGTTACTTGAATAAATTTGTTCGCTTGTTGAATAAAAATTATTAGAGTTAAATGCACATATATCATCAATGTATCGAAACATATATTTCATATATTTATATTGTTTAGATTTAGTTTGTACACAGTTATGAACAAATTCATATTATATAAAGCATACAAATAAGTCAGCTTTAATTGGGAACATACTACCTCCCATTGGAACACATTTTATTTGTCTTAATATATATGTTCCTACTTTAAAATAATTTTGATTTGTCAAAATATGTAAGGTTTCTACTAATTCAATTTTATCTATTTATTTATATTCGCTCGATGGTTTAATTTTTGTTAATATGCGTTGTATTTATTTTAATATGTATATTTATTTCCGAATATAAGATTAATTATTTTTTTAACGCTTCTCTTAAATCTGCTTAATCTAAATCTGCATAAAGCGTACCAAAATCGTAGGTATTTATATTTTAAAAATTTATTTATTTTGTGTGCTCTAAAAATTCTTTTCTGGACGTAATACTAAAATAGTGTTTTATGTCAGTTGTAATTTCGATTACTCTACAATATTTTTTGAGGTGTGCTTTAATTACTTTAAGTATTTTATTCATATAAACAGAAAGTGGTTTTAACGTACAATTAAAAGCTCTACATACGAACCTAGGTTTTATTGGAGTTTTATGTAATTTTGAATTCCAATGTAATATAGGTATAGTTTTGTATCTGATTTAACCTTTATACCCTTTTTGTCCATCATATAAGTTACTTGTAATAATTGCTTCAAATTTTAAATCAATACATTCATATGTTGTGTTTATATTTAAATCATTATAATTAACTTCTTTCATCAGTATATCATAATAAAGTTTTTTGCGTATGAAGACAAAGTTATTACTAGCTTTATCAATATTGTTATTATATAGTTATTCTTTAATTTAGTAAGTTCTGTATACATATCTTTATTAATTTGATCTTTCTTTTTATAATTCTTTGTTATTTTTATTTTCTTTTTTATTTTATTAAATATATTATCTTTCCTAGATACCCCTTTGATAGCATTTTTTATTTCATCAATTTCAATTAATTATAGATTATGAGTGCATATATGTTCATTTATTTTATCAAAATTAAGACTTATGCAATCGCATTCAGTTTCTATGATTTTTCTAATATTATCGTTACATATATATTTCAATTATCTATTAAGGACGAACAAATTGTTCGTCCTAATGGCGGTAACAGCTTATACGTTATTTTAGGAATACATTTACTTAAATCTTATCCTATTATTTCTTTACTTTTAGAATTATTTAAAAGTCCAACTATATTTATGTTATCTAATAATTTTTTAATAAAGTTAATGCATGGTTTTTATTGTTGTTATTAGCATTTATTGTCCGATTATAGTATTTTGTACTACAATAGCTGTCTATTATACAACTTAACTTATCATAGTATTTAATTAATCTTTGATTTATTAAACAAATGATATCTTTAGAAAAACTTGTTTTCATTAATATTTGATTTATTAAGAATATGGCTACTTGAAGAAATTTGTTTGCTTAAAAAATGAAAATAAAATAAATTTGTTCGCTTATTGAATAAAAATTTCTAGAATTAAATACACATATATCATCAATGTATTGAAACATATATTTCATATTTTTATATAATTTAGATTTAATTTTTTAAAACATCTATGAACAAATTCATATTCTATAAAGCTTAAAAATAAGTCAGCTTTAATTGGGATACTTTTACCCTCTATTGAAACACCTTTTACTTGTCTAAATATAGATGTCCCTACTTTTAAATAATTTTTATTTATCAAAATATTTAAGGATTCTATTAATTCAATTTTATTTATAGATAGACGCTATAGTTATTATAACATATATGTATATCTATTTTCCAACATAAGATTAATGAATGTTTAATTAAAACATAAATTTCTATGAATTGCATATATCACGATCGTCCATGCACTCCCGCAAGCAGGCAACGTTGCCCCCGCTTGATTGCGGCGCTAATCCTCTGCATTGGAAATGAAATTGCGCGTGCATCCCCGGTTCGTCTAAACAAACGTCGACCGAGTTACTGTAGTAAATTATGCGAATCGGGGCCTACCGGTCCGAGTGTATCGATTACTATCTTGGTAGACATGTGTTGGCGAGAGTCTAAATGCACATATTTTCAGTGTTTTCGGGTTTCCGCTTCTTTTGAGACAATTCCAGCGCCATAAATCCTCAAACGTTTGTTGGTTTGAGGCAAGATATTCGACACGTAAAGTCCCAGGCTATGCACAGTTCGTTTTTCCAAGAGACAATGGTACCGCTGTCTGATCGCTTGCCATCGGACCTCAACATACTCATGGGTTCAAGTCGGGATGGTAGATGTGCAGCCATTAAAGCTCTCCGAATAACACCGTTATCCTCTGCGTGACGGGCATGCGGCTCAGGGAATACTCTTAATCTAGACTGTTAGTAGCTGCACTATCACAAACGACACCACACCTACACTGAAATGGCCGACAGAAGTCGACACCGAATCAGAGCAGCCGCTGCGGTAATAGACAAATAGTCTAACCTTGTTCCCACTGCGGATATGTGCAACGCCAGAAGAAAATCGCCAGAGTGCTTTGTGACAACGGCCAACAACCAAGCTTTTGACTTCGTTGATGATATAAGATTATTTAATTTTTCTAAGTTTCTTTAATATCGGCTAAATCTAAATTTGTACATATCACTTTCAATTTTTTATTATAATTACAATTTTTTGGACCTTATGGCGATGACAACTTATACCTTATTTTAGGAATATATTTACTTAAATCTGATCATATTATCTCTTTACTTTTAAAATAAAAAGTCTACAATAACTGTCTATTATACAACTTAAACTATCATATCGTTACTTAAGTTATTTGTTTAAGTTCTAATAAAAACATGGTCAACTTTTAAAAGTCAAGATTTGATGACTGTGAAAATTATTTTAGAAATTATTTAATTTTTCTAAGTTTCTTTAATATCGGCTAAATCTAAATTTGTACATATCACTTTCAATTCTTTATTATAATTACAAATTTTTTCGTCCTAATGAAAGGTAACAGCTTATACAATATTTTAGAAATATATTTACTAAAATCTGATCCTATTATCTCTTTACTTTTAAAATAAAAAATTACAATAAATGTCTATTATACAACTTAACCTATCATATCGTTACTTAAGTTTTTTTACTTTAGTTCTAATAAACATATGGTCGACTTTTAAAAGTCAAGATTTGATGACGGTAAAAATTATTTTAGAAATAAATAATTTTATGAAAAATATATTTTGTATAGAGCTTTCGATGTCCAAAATTATACATCATCAAATGATTATTAATTCCCATTTTAAGAAATTTGAACTCTACCAATTTAGTTAGTTTGACTGTTTAACCACTGTTATCTTCAAGCATTTTGTCTACGATGTTTGACAAATATAGACAAATATGGTCAGCACGTGAGCGTAGAATCAAATCAGCTAACTGAGTCTACGTATTTAATATAATTATAAAATAAAGAAAACATAATAATAATGCTAAATCAAAATTTAATAATTAAATAAATAATTGTTATAAGATTTTTTATAATTTATATCAAATTAAAATAAAAAATTGAAATTTAAAATAAAATTCATTTTCATGAATAGCCTAATAAGCATCAAATCAGTGTAAGCATCAAATCAGTTATTGTGCCTTAAAGTTAATGCGCGAAACCAAAGATTGATGTTCATAACAAGAACATCTTAAGAAATAAGTAAAACCAATTTAATAAGAAAAATTAAAAAATACGATTTTTGTATTAAAAAATAAAAGTTTTGAAATAATTAATTCCCAAAGTTGAATGCTCACACGTTCAAAAGTTTATTCACTACCTAGAATGCTGCATCTAAAATATTGAACACAACCAATATTGTGCAGAGTTTCTTGCATTTTTGAATCGGTGAAGAGACAAGCTACGAAGTTATGCTTTGATTCCCACACCTGGTACGATTCGCGTTTGAGTACCTTATGGGTGATTATTCACGGTTCGGAAGATTATCATCATAGCAGTGCATTCTCGTAAATTTTGCCTTCGAGGACATTACAAGACATTGCAGGTCATTGCATAAATTACATCATTGTAGTTCGAAGGCATCTATTAGTACATAAGGCTGTAAATTTATGGAACAGGTTGCCTGAGGAAATTGCTAATACACCTTATCTGATAATGTTCAAGCGGCTTCGAGGACTGCTTTTACCAAATCATATTCGAAGATATGTTAAGTGTAATTAATTTTTTTCTTTTTGAACTATATAAATAAACATTAAGGCTTTGTTATGTAATAATAAATCGCAGATATGTAATTTTAGCTAGTAATCTGACATTCTTTTGCAATATAATTATAGATATCATTTTATTTCCAGCCACATTGGCTATTCCAGCGTGTAAACAAGGAAAATCTGTCAATATATCGTTTCTTGCAATATATTATATGTTTGTCCATTACAATTATTATTAATACACATCATTTTTACTTTATTTATTAGTTTATTGACGAGTACATTAATTAATAAATATCCTTCATTACTGATAGATGTCAATACCGATGTCATGGATTAAGGTGTGATAAATATCTGGTATTACGGTACAGGCGATATAAATAAAACCAACTCTTAACGTAGAATTGCCCTACTCTACCTTGCTTATAAATTTCTAAACTTATAACCAATCGATCATCGAAGCACCGAGATTTTATGCTATTGCCCGAATAATTAAGATCTCGCCATCATCGATCAACTGTGGACGCTATTAAGATAGTTCACGATCAAGTGTGATCCCAATCCAATCACAAGTGTCCAATCTGTGGTATATTTGTTGACTGTAAAATGGTGTTTGGCTCTTCATCCAGAAATTCTTCTCGTAAACCAGTGTTCCTCAAACTTTTTTTGTCAGCCGCCCCCTTTGAAAAAAAAACAATATTTATTATGGACCCCTGATATAAAAAAATATTAATAAAAATTCTGATTTACTTATAGTTTATTTTAAGCACGATCTCCATATATTTAAATAATAGTTTGCGTTAAGTGTTTAATGAGACGGATGTATCTGGTGCGAGTCTACCAGGGTTTTGATTTTCGGTTCTATATTAGTTAATAGAAGTCTTAGATTGCCTCTCTGAACTATTTGAAGACGATTTCTTTTCTTTGACAAAAGATTTGTAACTGCGCTAAATCCTCTTTCGACCAGATATGACGTTGGGAAGGGAATCAAAAACTTCTGAACGATTGCCCATGTTTCAGGATAACTTTGTTGAATTTTATTTTGCAACCAAAATTGTTGATAGCCGCTTTTGAATTTGAATTTCAATTCATAATCATTACTCAATTCCAATAATTCTTCTTGCAATCTTGCTGATCCTTCTGTAGGAATGTTCGAAAAAGGATCTAGAATCCAATCAGGTATGTTCATTGTAAAAATATCGACAAATCTTTGATTAAAATCATAATATAGGGTATCAAGATGGCTGCAGTAAGCAAGAATATCATCTTCTGAAGGCTTTGCTAATTCAAGATTTGGGAATTGTGTAAATATGCCTCTTCCTAAATTCTGTTTGTATAATAATATCTTATTTACAAATCCTGCTAGCACAGATTTTGCCTGTATTAAGTTTAGATCATTGCCCTGTAGTTTTAGATTCATTTCATTAAATAAATTAAACAAATCAGTCAAATATGCTATATCAACTATTGATTCGTTTAACTTTAGGTGTATTGGATCATCTCTTTCGATAAAAAATTCAATGACAGAGCTATATAGATTCAAAACTCTATTCAAACAACAACCTTTTGATAACCATCTAACTTCGGTGTGGTGCAATAAGGAATTGAATTCTTCGTCGTTTTCGACACAAAGCTGCTTGAATAATCTTGAACTAAGTGAGCTGCTCTTAATCTTGTTTATAGCTTGAATAACATAACACAGAGTTTGATGTAAACGGACACTTAAGTTTTTTGCAACAAGATGTTGTCTGTGGATTACACAGTGTATGGCTATTATATTTGGTACGTAATTTTTTAAATGGGCGACCAATCCTCGATGACGCCCTATCATTGCTGGAGCCCCGTCGGTGGCGATTGTTAGAATATTATTTAACGGTATCTCTTTTTTATCGAGAAACTCCTTCAGAACATCGAATAAAGACTCACCTTTGGTATCTGTTTTTAAAGTTTCCGCAAACAATAATTCCTGACATATCCTACCATCCTTTATAAATCGAACATAGGCTAATAGCAAAGCTTCATTTCCGGGCAGTGTAGACTCATCTAATTGAAGGGAAAAGGAAGCCGTTCTTAGGTACTCACATAATGTATATTCTACATCCTGTGCCATTTCATCTATTCTTCTTTGAACAGTGCTGTTGCTTAAAGAGATTCTATTTATAATAGATGAAGACTCCTTGTGTAATACCGTGCTTATAACCTCTCTAATTACTAGTATAATTAGTACTTCTCCAATACTATGAGACATCCCTGCTTTAGCTATCAACAAAGAGATATTATAAGATGCCAAAAGTCCATCATTGTTCTGTTTTGAACCAGATAAAAAAAGATCTTCTAATTTTGGTTGTTTTTCAAACCTTTTCTTAAGTCTTTGGAAATATTCTAATTCTTTATCTTTATCCTCACTATGAATGTTATTCAGATGTTCCAACAGCCTTGATGGTTTCATGGCGCTATTTGACAATTCCCTTTCACAAAGCAAACAAAAAGGCTTCTTCTCGTTTATTGGAGAAACTATAAACCCAAATTTCAAGTATTCCATGCTATAGTGCCTTCTTTTTTTGTCGCTCTCCCATTTTTGGGGGTATTGTAAAAATTTTATTTCTCAGAATTGGTTGTTAAGACAAAATATTTCCACAAAAAGAATTCCAGAAGTAATTTATCTCAAAAAATGAAAAATAGGTAGTAAAAATTTTATGATAATATTTTAAAAGAAAAACGACACATTTACTTATAATTTATTTTAGGATTTTTGAGAGATTATGTGGAAATTTTATAATAAATGTGGCGCGCCAGGCACTCCCCCATGCCACAGGCGACCCCCTGGGGGTCGTTCAAAATAAAAATATTTTTTTAATGTTAAATTTTTTCATTCTTGACATAGAAACAATTTCGATTTCTTCTCCATTCTCTATTTTAACTCTGTCTTCTGATAATATTTCTGTTATTTTCACTTCTTTAGAAAAAAATGATGAGAGTTTTAGCTTTTTCGTCTCGGAGTTGTCGTCTCGGAGTTGTTGTCAACGGCTGTGCTTGTATACACGTAACACACTCGGAGACAACTTTGCGAATGATATCTCTGTGTATTTTGAAAAAATAATCATTGCATTTTGCCTCAAACCTGTTCATTTCAAAATGGTGTTCTTTATGAAACAATCTTGCTTCGTGTTCCATTAATTCCCTATGATCTGAATGAAAAACTTTTTTATGCAGGCCTTCGTTATCTCTAAGATATAAAACCTCGTCAAGTAACATGAAGGCCTTCGCTTTCCGCTTCATTCTTTTTTTTGCTTCTTTTGGCAAAACTACTTCTGCACCTCTGTCCTTTAAAAACAATATAATATTGTCGTATTCCTCCTTGTTCTATACATTTGACACCATAAGAGATAAATCAATAACATTTTTATGGTTTGAAATCATAGCAATATTTTATTTTATTTTTTGTTGCTTACAACGTGCTTTGGCGTAGTGGTAAGTTTTCTCTCTACCAAATTGACTGTTCTGGTTCGAGTCTTGATGGGGGCTGTTTTTAATATTTCTCAAAAACAACTCCAATTTCCCTTCAAAAATAGCATGGGGGTCGCCTGTGGCATGGGGTCGCCCCTGGCGCGCCACAATAAATTTATACACGTATTGTGATTTCAGTAATATTATAGCGATTTGTGTTATGTTTTAAAAGGGTATTTTAAAATGAAAACTAAAAGGATAAATTGTAATTGGCTATTTCGTGCTTACTTATAATCTTAAATATGTGTTGTTTATTTGTAATGAAGATGAAATTTACATTTTTTTCACCGACCCCCACCTCTCTTTCATGGACCCCCTTTTAATCAAAAATTCTCTACCGCCCCCCTGAATCGTCAAACAGGCCCAAATGGGGCGCTACGGACCACTTTGAGAAACACTGTCGTAAACTGTTCATTGTTTCCAAAGATATGGTCGTTTGCTAAAACTCTTGTGCACTATATTTGTGTACACAATTTGCCGTTTCATATGCATAACGAATGCCAAACATTAACCTCTGCTCTTTATGTTGATGTTTTGATTATTCTTGCAAATGATCTAAAATCACAAAGCACCGTCACTGCTCAAACTATGTAATGTTCAGATAATATCCTTGAAGTCAATATTTAAAAACCAAAAGTAGTGAAATTTCGTAGAAGTGGTAGATTGTGCTCACAATCCAAGATTAGTTTAAATAATCAGAATGCTGTGCTCAACAACCAAACACATACTTGAGAGTTATTTTGACAAGTAGGTGATCTTTTACGCTGTATTTTGAAAATAAATATGCGAAAATAGTCATAGCAATTTTGCGAATTTAATATGGGAGAAACCTTTCTTTTAGCATTGCACTTCATTATTTTCATGCGATGCTACTGCTAATTTTGTCATACCCTCTTTCCGTAATCTGATCAGACCTAACGAACTATAATTTTGCCCAGACAAATAAAGTTAAAGGCAGATTCATTCAACGTAATATGCATATCACCAAGGTGCTCGACTAATGCGGTTTATGTGCTATGCGACAAGTCTCCTAAAACATTTCAAAACTCAGCACAAACGGAAAGCTTATCGAGGCGAAGAAGAATTATATATATATGCCTTCGAAGTATATAGACTATTGGATGGACCGAACGTCGTAATGTTGCATATTGATAAATAACATTATACTTTTATTAACCTTATATTATGAATGCTCGTAGAACCAATTCTGCAATTAGCTCACTACAATTTGAGAAGACAATTTGTTTTTAATGATATTTAATATTATGCTTTTCTTATCTATAACCTTGTTTTAATCCGGTAAAGTCAAAAGGCGCAGTGTTCTAATAAATTTCTATACATTACTAATAGATGTCATCATACACAAATAAATGCCCTTTTAAAAAAACAGCCTGTTATAAAGGATTTGTGTTATTAAAATATGCTATTATCAAAAATTTGTATCTAAATATTAATTATTGTCTGCTTTAAAAAATTTGTAATACAATATATTGCATAGCATTCTTAGCATTCCCTACATATATAAAAATTCCAAATAAACGTATCTTTATTGAGCAATAAAATGATGGTGTGGGTGTTTCGTTTCAATCTAAAACAACCTCTAGAACTTCCATCGTCACTATTACGTAAATGACAGGAGACAAATCAAATCAGCTAACTGAGTCTACGTATTTAATATAATTATAAAATAAACAAAACATAATAATGCTAAATCAAAATTTAATAATTAAATAATAAAATAAATAATTGTTATAAGATTTTTTATAATTTAAATCAAATTAAAATAAAAAAATTAAAATTTAAAATAAACGTCATTTTATGAATTGACTTATAAATAACAGACGTTGTATCATATTAAGAATTCGAGGTCATCAGGAGGAACTGCTATGCTATCAGGTTTCGGCTTTAATTCCTTTACCCAACATAGCAACGGGGCCAAATACATGCTAATGATGTATTTTCTCTGAAATCACTATCTAGTATCTTAATCTAATACAAAGTATATTATTTATTATCCATCCATAAAAATTTGCCACTTAAGAGTTTAAATTTATTCTTTATATTATTGTGTTGATTTATATATTTTACTATTTTCTGCTTGATGTTATTTTTATAGTAACCTAGTTTAAAATATGTATCTATTAAATTATTTAAATGATTTTGAAGAAAGCCAATATCATTACATATTGTTGCAATTCTAAAAATTTCATTATTTAATGTATTATATTTTATATTATATGGTATGCATGAATGCTCATGCAAAAATATGTTTCTTGTAAATTTAAATATGTCATATTTACGATATAAATTAATAGTAGTTTTAGTTAATGTTAATTTAATGTTCATATCTAGATATACACCTTCTTTATCATCAATATTGGTTTTGTTAAGAATAAGGCTTTCTGGATAAATTTGTTTACTAATTGAATAAAAATTATAAGAATTAAATACACATATATTATTAATGTATTGAATCATATATTTCATATATTTATATAGTTTAGATTTAGTTCTTACACAGTTATGAACAAATTCATATTCTATAAAGCTTAAAAACAAGTCAGCTATAATTGGGCTACTATTACCTCCCGTTGGAACAACTTTTACTTTTCTAAATTTAAATGTCCCTACCTTTAAATAATTTTGATTTATCAAAATGTTTAAGGTTTCTATTAATTCAATTTCATCCATATATTTATATTTACTTGATGGTTTAATTTTTGTTAGATAAGCGTTATAGATATTATAACATATATATGTATATCTTTATCCGAATATAAGATTAATTAATTTTACTAACGCTTCTTTAATATCTACTCAATCAAGATTTGTATAATGCGTACTAAAATCGTTTGTATTTATATTTTGAAAATTTATTCCTTTTGTCTGTTCTAAAAATTCTTTTGTAGAATTAATACTGAAATAGTGTTTTATACCAGTATTAATTTCGATTACCTTACAATATTTTTTGAAGTGTGATTTAATTACTTTAAGTATTTTATTCATATAGACAGAAAGTGGTTTTAATGTACATTTAAACGCACTACATATGAACCAAGATTTTATTGTACTTTTATGTAATTTTGGATTCCAATAAAATATAGGTATAGTTTTATTATCTGATTCAACCTTTATACCCTTCTTATCCATTATAGAACAATGACCTGTAATAATTGTTTCTAAACTAAAGTCACTACGTTCATATGTTGGATTTACATTTAAATCATTAGAATCAACATCTTTCATTAGTATATCATAAAAAAGCTTTTTGCATATGAATAAAAAGTTATTACTAGCTTTATCAATAGTTGTTATTATATAGTTATCCTTTAATTTAGTAAGTTCTGTATACATATCTTTATTAATTTTATCTTTCCTTTTATAATTGTTTGTTATTTTCATTTTATTTTTAATTTTATCAAATATATAATCTTTCCAAATGTTTATCTTAGATATATTCAAGCTTTCACTATTAATCAGCTTACTAAAGCAAGCATTTAAGTTATTATATAACGAATAGTAAATTTTATTTTTGTCGTTCTTATTATTTAATCTATATTTATACCCTTTTGATAGCAGCTTTTTTAATTCACAATTTTCAATTAATTTTAGATTATGGGTACATATATGTTTATTTATTTTATCAACACTAAGACTTTTACAATTACATTCTGTTTCCATTATGTTTCTAATATTATCGTTACATATTAATTTTAATTCTTTATTATAATTACAAATTTTTCGTTCTAATGGCGGTAACAACTTATACCTTATTTTAGGAATATATTTACTTAAATCTGACCCTATTATTTCTTTACTTTTAGAATTATTTAAAAGTCCGGCTATATTTATGTTATCTATACATTTATTAATGAAGTTTATGGTTAATGTATATTTTCTATTGTTATTATTAACATTAATTGTACGATTATAGTATTTTTTATTACAATAACTGTCTATTATACAACTTAGCCTATCATAGTCGTTAATTAATTTTTGATTTATTGAACATATGATATCTTTAGAAAAACTTCTTATATTTACATAAAGATCTTTTAGCTTATTATCACTTAAAAGTTGTTTTAATATTTCTAATTGTTTATTTATATACATATCTTTTTTAATATTTTTAACTCTATTTTTCCTATTCCTTTTATCACCATGACTTCTTGGTTTGCGTTTAACTGGATTATTGTAATATAGTTGTTTATTATGTATTATACTACTTCTGCCAATTCCTTGTACCACGTCATTCAATCCTAATGGGTACATGGAATTAAGCGTTTTAATCCAAAAATCTTCTTTTTCTAATAGTTTTTGATTTAATATTGAAATGTTTTCTTCGATAATATGTTCTAAAATAAAAAATTTACAGTTTTTAATATCATGTCTTATTAATTTCATATGTTTATGAAATATAGTTTGACTATTATGCTGTATATTATATATGTGTTGCCTAAACCTAGTTTTTTACATTTGATGTTTTTACTATATATTGCAATCCACATGTACATTGTATTAGATACACTACACCTGCGGTATTGCAGTTACAATTATTATTAATATTTAATGAAAAACATTTGTTTGTCGTATTACTTACAATACAATTATTATTTATAACATCACAAACTATACAATTTTTTCTGTTACATTTAAAAGATATAAAATTAAAATCATTAGTACTTACGTATTTTTCCAATCATGTTAAGTACATGTAACTTTTAAGTCATAATTTTAACGTTGCTTTTTCGGTGTCGCCACCTAGTTTAGTTGACTCAGACTAAACTTACAACGAGCCATCCAGCAGCATCTGACAGGGGGCTGCCCTGCTTAAGGCGGTTGCAGGCTGGAACAAGATCTATAAACATCTACCACCTTCAAGGACATTATTTCGGAGGTTTTTTGATAATATGATAATACTTATCTTTGTCATCATTCAAGTAGATTGCCATTATCTTCAACATACATAAGACACGCCTCAGGATATTACTCGGTATTCTATCATTGATAAATGTGGTAGCGATTTCATCGTGTTCCAAGTTGTAAAAGCCGTTGATACATATGACGAATATATTACTGCAAGTCAACTATCGCTGATAAGAAAGATCTGCATAGACCGTAGTACCTAATCGGTAACTATTTCTATGCAAAAATGTACCGACATAAAGTATAGAGAAGACTTTGTATGTTGTAATTCAAGTCTCCCATTTATTAACTCGTATGAGTTAACAAATTTCCAGCTACAAATTTCGAGGAATATTAGATAAAAATGCTACCTAGTAGATCGTTGGAATTCCATTGATAGTTTTCTAGGATTATCTATATCGAGGAATTGTTAAAAGTATTCATATTAGGAATAACATCCTCAACACTTCGGTATTTTATGCAAATTGCGCTTGGTCGTTAAGCCATCATACGTCCTATTCTAGAAAAAACGTCACTTGATCCTTTACGTCCATCTTCATACCGCCTGATTTATCTTCATCCGACCTTATCCAAACTCATCTAGCGTATTGTATTATATCAAGTTAATCTGTATATTGTTTCCTCAAATTTATACCCCCTTTTCAATCTGCCTTCTGTTCTGGTCACTCTACTGAACTTATATGTCTAAAAGCTATCAGTGATCTACTATAAGCTCGAAATATGAAACTATGTAGTGTCGTAATCTCTCTTGACCTTTCTTCTACTTTTGATATTGTTGATCATTCTGTTATACTATCTCGGCTTCGTCATGACTATGATTTCTTAGTTCCTACTATAGCCTGGTTAAAAACGTTCTTTTTGTGTTCACTCAAACCCCTTTTCATCTATATCTTCTTCCGTCTCGCAAGGTGTTCCTCTTATTTTATCCCTTCTCGGCGACTTGTCTTATATAACTAATGACTAAAACTTTCATCTTATGCAGTATGCCGACGATATTCTCCTCTACTCTCATGCGCATCATCTCTGTATCCACGACGCTATTTCTGCCATAAATTGTCTTATGTCTATCCCCAGCCCTCATACCTCTCTTCGCCTAGCTCTTAATCCTGAAAAGTCCAAAATCAAGGGGATAATTCATCATCACCTCTAGATAACTCCACATCGATCATTCTCCCAATCGTTGACGATATAATTTTCTTAGGGCTTTGTTTCAGCAATTTCTTTTTCCTCAAACCTTTTGTTCAAGACAAAGTTCGCTCTTATGTCTTATTTCTTCGTGACCTTCGTCGCATTCGTAGGCTGATCGACTTCCACTCTTGTCTCGTTCTTATATCGCCTATCCTATTTCCCAGAATTGATTATTGCCTTAGCTTATTTGCCAACTCATCAAATTCTTCGCTTTTACCTCTCCAACGTATCATAAACTCTGCTGATCGTGACCTCTCGAGTCTTCGCCGCTTCGACCATATTTCCCAAAAACGTTTCGTCCTACCTCGGCCCACAATTAACCTTTGTGTTGAATTTAATTTATGTATTGTTACTTTTCGTCTTATATTTTGTCACTCACCATCCTACTTGCACCTTGCTTACATTAATGATTCGCGCTCTGCCTCCTTGGCTCTGCGATCACGTAATTCTCTACTTATCCAGGTCTTTCAGCACTCAACCAACTATGTCATTCGATCTTTGATCGTTTCGGATCCACTTGACTGGAATTCTTTGCCAGCTTACCTCCGTTCTTTCTCTTTGCTTTCACTCTTCAAACAACGTCTACGTTCCTGCACTATAGCTACTCATCCACAATATATCAAGAAATCAATTTCCTCAACATTGTACCCAACCCACAATTCTATAATACATCTTCGACGAACTACTCAACATTTTCCCTCAACGGAAAAATGCTGCTTCCTTAAAAACAGCTAAGAACGACACCAACTATGCACAACTGCAAGTACAGTGCTCGACACACGACTGCAGCGTCTGCGACAACAATAAGTCTAAAGAAGACTTCCTATGTGGTTTTTGTGCAAGCAAACTAATCCACAACCTCTCCAATAAGCACACATCATCATCCACGTCCACTCAAACTATCAAAATCGTTTACAATGTCCTTTATCCACCCGCCGACCCTGCCACCACATACACTTCCCGTCCCATGTCATGTTCACTCCCCGCACCCCTAGTCCCGTCCTTCCTCTCTCGTTTCTCACTAACTTACATCCATTAATCAAAATCATCTCCACCAACCTCCACGATCCTTCCATTCATAACCTTTCGTCACATCGCTTGGCACCATCTTTATTATCATTATCCTATATGTTTCCCGTCGTCAAACCAACTCCCTCCAAATCCTCAACTACAAGCTCTCCTACCGTGATCTCACCCACTCAAGTCACTCGTCCTCCTTTACGGAAACGCTTTCCTTCTCGCGATCGTTGCGTCGTCGTCACTAATATCACTCCTTCCACCTCCTTATCTCCACAAGCATGTATCGACAACGATGTTTCCGCCTTCAGATCAATTTTCTCTTCTCTTGTTCCTGTGGATAAACCATCCTTTTTCAAGGACATCTCTCCTGTCGCATTCATCCATCTAAACAAATCTTTTCAGTATAATACTTCTAAGCCCCTCTCCTGATTTTTTCAAGCATCACTCTCACGAGTCCTCTTTCCTCTCTCAACAATTTAAACTCATGTCATCTTCAACCACTCGAATTTTCTCCGATCGCACCCCTTCTGAAATGGCTCAACTCTCTTCTGTCCGCATCCAAAAACGCCATCAAAACGCCACAAACACCGAAAAATTTCTCTCTATCCGAAACAAGGACGGAAATTTTCACGTCACACGTCCCAAAATTCGATGGAGCTCCATCTCAGAACGAGAACGTTCTTCAAGATTGTCGCGACAGCCTATCCTAAATATCGCAATAGGGCGAACTTCTGAAATATATGGATCTTCTGGAGAAATAATAACTCTCAATATTTTTTGGAATTGTTCAACATCATGGTCCACTCGCGTTTGAGCCACATCAGACGACGACTCGAGAACGTTCGTAATAATCAAACACCAATCCCGGGAAGATTCATTAGACTTGCCGGATAAGAATGACCTGTGACTATTTAGTGTGTCAGTTTGTTGTTGAGAGAATATCTGACTGAAAACTTTTCTAGACTGTCCACTTAAAACTTTTCTAGACTGTTCACCCTTGATTGCAACCTGGTGTGGAATTTCGATACAATGAGAGTCTATGTCATTATTATCTGATTGATTCGTGAGAGAAGGTGAGGTAGGCCATGTGGATCGTGACTTGCCAACGGAATTGACAGCTTCTTTGATAGTTACTATTTCCTAATCAGTTTCCATATCCAGACCAGACATGATTTTACTAATTGTGAAATTCGATATCATGTCATCTGGGAGTATAGGGCTAGTGTTTTTTGTATCTCTCAGGTCCCCATCATAGGTATGATTAGCCACAATATCCTGACTTGGCATAGTTTGACAATCTTCACTCGATAGATCATTCGTCCGAGTTACATCTTTAAGTGTCGCACAACTCCAACCAACGGAGTGAACATCATTGGATTCTCTGGACGTATCAGCAGCAAATATGATATCGGAATTATTCGGTGTGATCCTTGAGATATTTCGCAATAAACTCGAAACGCTGCAATATCCACAAATAAATTTCTTATCGCACATAGCCGATTGCTCGGACTCCAGAATTGAGACGGTTGTCCAGACATCGCAACCCAAGGAGTCACAACAAACTTGTTGTGTTGTGTACTTCGGAGTATTTTTCGTCTTTTCCATTGTCGCGCTTGTCTTCTCTTGTCTTCGTTTACGAGATTTTGATCCAATTTGTAGATGGTTTGTTTGAATTTCTTTGAATTTACGTCTACTATATTTGCGTCCAAACAATTAGTTTTCAATTGCTTGATTGAATCGATCTTAATTGTTAGATTACCTACCAAATCCTACGAAAAATCGTCGATTTTGTTACTTGAATTTGCTTGTTTCGTTGAGCGATGAATTGTATGTATATTATATATCAAACTTTTTTTAAACTTTATCAAACTTTATTAAACAAATTATCCAGTACTGTGGATCATATTTATTAGCGGAATTCCTTATTATCGTCAGATGAGTTGTATGTGTTTTTATCTCTAAAACTTTTTTAGTCAAACTTTTTTTATATATTTTTAGTCATTTTATTTGTCATTATTTTTAATTTATATATAATATAAAGTACGTAGCCTCAGTTAGCTGATCTAAATTATTAAATATAAATTTCACCTCTTAAGTGGAACATTTTTATAAATTGATAGAAAATAATATACTCGGTGTTAGGATAATATACCACAGGTGTGCATAACATACCAGTTTGGTTCAATTAGTATCGAACGAACCTACCCATATAAAGATTTGTGAGTTTGGGTTTGTGTTGACTTATCCACTCGAAAGCATTCAGACCACGTGTGTTGCATCACAAAGCGCTTAATAGGACATACTCGTCGAGCTCTGATAGGCATAGATCCGTTATAATACAATAATAATACAATAATTTATTTAACGTGGCAAATGCGTGCAAAATGCACGCTTACATGACCACTAACAAACAAAAAAAGAACATCAAAAGTCACAGGTAATTACTTAATTGTTGAAACAAAATTGGATTTGGCGTTTGAAATACGGCATAGATGTTGATTGGCGGATATGAATATGCAGTTGATTCCACAAGAGAGGAGCAGCCACAACGAAAGAGCGGAAGCCAAAAGAAGTAGAGTAGATTGGGACATGTAAAAGAAGGGAATTACGGGAACGCAGAGCACAATACACAGTACGAGAATTGTCGAGAAAAGGAAGGTTGAGAAATGAAGGGGTATGAGAAGTTATAAGGCGAAAAGCAATGATAAGAAGACGAATTTGAACACGACAATAAATGGTAGGCCAATCAAGAGAAACAAGATAGTGGGATGTATGATCAAAACTACGAAGACGGAGGAAAACTCGGACGGCAGCGTTGATGATGCGTTGTAAAGGAAGAAGAGTGGATTTAGGTGAGTTGGAAAATAGACTAAGACAGTAATCAAGTCTTGAGAAAAGAAGAGAAGATATGAGAGTCATACAAGAAGGGAAATCGATCAATCTACTAACTTGACGGAGATTGCGGAGTATCAAGGAAGATGAGCGTACTTTATCACTAACGAAAGGTTTAAGTGAAAGTCGGTTGTCGAAATGAAAGCCTAGGAAAACAAGATGATCAACGATAGGAAGAATTGTAGAATTTAGTGATACGGAAGGAGGTTCTACGCCGAAGCTTCGAGGTAGGATCCACATAATTTTAGATTTATCAGGATTCAGAGAAAGGCGAAGGGAAGAAAGATTATTGGAAATTGAGACAAGACAGCTGGAAACAGAAACACTAAGATCATGAATACGATAAGCAGGTGCGTGAGCATAGATGAGAATGTCATCATCATATTGCATAACATGGAAGTTAAATTTATGAGAAATCGAAGACAAGTCACCGAGAAGAAGAGAGAAAAGCATAGGGCCTAATACGGAGCCTTGTGGAACACCGGTCGGGATGGATGAAGGATGGGAGAGAGAAGAGTTAGAATAGACGCGAAATGTACGGTTTGATAGATATGAAGAAAACCATGATACAGTGGGTAAAGAAAAGCCATAATCATGACGAAGGCGATGGAGAAGAATCGAGTGATCGACGATGTCAAAAGCAGACGATAGATCAAGAGAAACTATGACACTACATAATTTATGATCGCGCGAGATGAGTAAGTCATTATAAACTTTAAGACAGGCAATTTCAGTAGAGTGATTAGAGCGAAAAGCGGCTTGGAAGGGAGGAAACAAGTTAGAGGAAAAGAGATATGTATTAACTTGCTTGAGAACGAGACGCTCAAGGAGTTTAGAGAGGGTTGGGAGAAGTGAGATTGGACGGTACGAAGATGGTAGTGAGGAGTCGAGAGATTGCTTTTTGATGAGAGGACGAACAGTGGCACATTTCCAGACGGATGGAAATGTACGGCTACGGATGGACGAGTTGAACAATGTGGTTAGGAAGGGTGAGATAGAGGAGCAGATATTTTTAAGTAAGTGAGTTGGAATTGGGTCAGAAGGAGAGGTTTTATTAGGTAATGACAGCAGAACCGAAGAAACTTCATCAGACGAAACGGGAAGAAGGTGGAATAGTTCTGGGAGGGAAGTATTTAAAGAGAAGAGTGGGTACAAGGGGGCTACGGGTAGTAGGGAAAGTAAATTAGATAGCTTAGTTTGTAGATAAGAAGAAAATTCATCAGGATTTATATTACAAGAAGTAGATGATCGTGAAAGAATTGAGTTTAAGATTTTCCAATGAGATTTAGAGTTGGACGATGACTCGAGTTGATTTCGAATAAGAAAAAATGTGAACAACGTAGAGAAAAGTAGGAATCACGGAGATTTGGAGGGAGTGAGTTGGGAGAACGTTTAAGAAAGCGATTTACACACGAAACGAGTGACGGAGTCGACGCTCAGAAAGACTACAGTAAGAATCGAACCAGGGAGCATGGCGCAAGCGCTGAGAGCGTCGGAGTCGACTAGGCAGAAGTTTATTGATGATAGACATATGTTCAGAATCAAACAGAATGCAGAGATCATCGGGAGAGAGACAGTTAAGAGGAAGTGAAAAGAGTGAAGAATTGAGTAAGGCTGTGCAGAGAATAGGGATATCGAGAAGTTTCCAGGGTCGACTTGGTGTGGGTATTGGTGGAGGCAGAGACGGAGGATGGGGACGAGTAAGAGTAAGAGTGACAAGGAAATGATCGGACAAACCGGGAATAGTAATTGACAAGGAAGTATAGTCATTGAAGCAGATAGGGACAGCAATGATGTCGATAGCACCGCCGAGAATATGAGTTGGGCTTGTTGAAAGTAATTTATAGTTAAAATCAGAAAAAAGATTAGTTAAAGTGATAGAGTCAGAGTCAGCCGGGCGATCAAGACGAATGTTAAAGTCATCGAGAACAAAAGAAGGAGTATAAGACAATGAACAGTGAGACATAAGATCTGCAAGGTCGTTAAAGAAAATACGTGAGGGGGCAACTGAACCTGGACGGTATACAATCACAAGTTCCAGAGGGAAAGGAGTTGATAATCTGCATATGAGTAATTCGAACGAGGTGTAACGGATGTTAACGTTAATTTTACGTAAAGACATTGGGTGACGAGCAATGGCAACTATACCGCCATGGTTAAAAGCAGTAGATGTATGAGAGGCAATTGGACGAGCTGATTCAACTAAAGAACAACCAGAGCGACATAGACGACGAATAGCAAGATCGTCGGAGTCACAATGCCAGGATTCGGTAATGCAGAGAATATCGATAGATAATTGATCGAAGATATCAAGGAGCATATCAGCTTAATGAAGAATGGAGCGAGTGTTGAATAGACTAAGACGAAAAGTATGTTTAGGAGCGAGATTGACTAGCGAAGAAGACAAGTGGGAGAGATGGGAAGCCATCGAATTTTTGGCCTTGTGTGTACAACGTGAAAATTTCCATTGATTTGACGTATAGATAAGGATGACTCGCCGTTTGTTTCACGTCGATGTTTCTCAATGCGAGCTAAATTGAGCTTGGCAATATCAGAAGGGGAGCGGTCAGGAAAGATACGACAAGTAGACGAAGTGGTAAGAAGTTTAAAACGTTGGGAAAGTACCAAGGATGCATGTGAACTATGTCGGAAAACGATTTTTAGGAGTGGAGGACTGAGATGATTGGATTTAGTGGATTTGTTTAAACGGATCAAAGATACAGGAGCGATATTATTGAAGAGGGATGGATTATTATCAGGAAGAATGGTTGCTAGGATAGACCTGAAAGCAGATACATCATCATCGAGGCGACATTGAGGAGAAGCAGATTCGGAAACCTTTAAATTAGATATGATAATGCATCGATCGCGCGAAGGAAAACGATTACGTAGTGGTGGACGGACAGACCTGGTAGCAGTAGAGGCAGAAGAGCAGATAAACGTGGGAATGACATGGGTGCTAAGTGAAGATTTAAGATAGTTTGAAGCATGTGTGACAGGAGTGGAGTGTTGAATCGGTTGATCGGAGATGTTACTGGAGATGATTTTGACGGAAGGATGTAAATTATCGATAGGTGATACGGTTGGAGCACGTGTGACAGAAGTGGATTTTTGAATAGGTTGAACGGAGATGTTACTGGAGATAATTTTGACAGAAGGATGTAAATTATTGAGAAGTGATACGGTATAGGTAGAGTAAGGAGTACGTGAAGAGAAGAAAGAAGTTTGAGATGTATTTAGATGTGGGGATGAATAGGAAAAATGAGGTACGAGATGAAGGCCTTTACTGTTTGCATTGTTAGAAAGATGAAGATTAAGGGAAGTTTTATCCGTAGTTAAAGGAGGAGTGTGTGCGAGAGAAGTTTCAAGAACGGGTTTCATAGATGACGAAGGAGTTAGTAAGCAAACGGATGACGACGATGGATTGGAAGATATGTTGTCGTTTGTTGATATTCAATGTATAACAGTGGTCTGAGTCGACTGAGATATATCATCAAGTTTATTTATTGAGCACAAATTTGTTTTGGTAGCGTTCAGAACGTCTCCACCGTTTGAGTGATCATTATTCATTAGCTTACCTACGAGGGCAGCACAACAGAAGCCGCAGAGGAAATTCCGATTTAAAACGTTGTCCTTGTCAGTGAAAGGAATGGCAACGTGAGTCCAAACATTGCAGTTCTTGTTGTCGCATCCAATTTGCTTTTCGATGTAAGCTTCCTTGACGGACTTGAGTTGCTGGCCGACATTTTTAGTTAGCTTTCTCTTTGCCATAATAAAATGTTAATTAGTTAGTTATAATCAAGAATGTTTAAACTCCGTTAGTCTGCAAGTCGTTAGTTGTAAGTAGCGAGCGGATGTCGTCGATGGTTGTCGATGGTTGTCGATAATTGTCAAGCGGATGGTTGTCGTTAGTTGTCGTCGAAGGTTGTCGTTAGTTGTCGTCGAAGGTTGTCGTTGGTTGTCGTCGAAGATTGTAGTTTGATTGTTTTACAATCTTGGTGGACAAGATTTTCCGCGAGCGAAGCGAGCGGAACTGAAATATGGAATGTAAGTAACTTTAATCAACAATTTAAAGTTAAGTTAAAGTAAAAGTTAAGTTAAGTTAAAGCTAAGTTATGTTACCATACCCCCTGATGTCAGGGGGTGTCATTCGCGGACACCCCCTGATGCTGAAAACACAAAGGTACATGCATGCAGTTTCCTGCTTTGCCAAACGAGTCGTACGATCTTGGAATTCGCTTCAGAGTGCGACCGTTTTGTCGTCTACTGCTTCAAGTTTTTGCGCCCTACTGGATGATGACCCTTCCTTCTCAAGACAACGGTGAGATTTTCAGTAGTTCATATGATGAGGTAGGGACAAATCGACTCTTATTCTTTTTATTTCTTGTGAAGCAACTTGTAAAGAGCCTCGGCTCAATTTGTTGTCAATTAACAACTTTATTTTATTTTTTTAAATTTTTAAATAAAAAATAGTATACAAAAGCCACAATATAAGGTTCCCTCAAATGGGCCTCAAAAAATATGTTACATTGTTATGTATCCGTGGATTGCGATCGGCCCATCACCTATCTGACGAGATGATAGAGTTAACCATTCTATCCGGGCGACGATACGCAGAGCGGCTTGCTCTTAAGCACATCGAAGCAGATTTGGCCAGTGACATGGATAGACGAGATCTGATCCTTGTCAATTAATAATAATATTTGTTGTCAATTAATAGTTTGTTGTCAATTAATAGTTTGTTGTCTAAATAATTTTTTTAAATCTTTGAATGTTAAATAAAATTTAAACTTATTGAATGTTAGTCTGCGCGTTGCCTCTCGAACTTCTCGGGGCTCGGAGGCACGCGAAGAAGCACGGGCCACTTCAAACGACAACCTGCTTTTAAGGTTTGATATTATGTCGGCGTAGCTAGTGAGGCTCAGTCTTGATTTTGCAGTAGCGATTGATTTTATTTAAGATCGAGCGCGATCTCCTAGTCCACCTGACGATGATAGGATAAATGGTACAAACAAACCTTTTTTGACTGTTATCACTCTTTATTCGTATTTAGAAATCTTCCTATTCTCGTCGTACTCGAACGAGGATGAGAGGGCTCGGTTGGGAAACGATTGAGCAAAAATGGAAAAGACACTGACATCCAAGAATGTCCGCTCATATCGTGTGCCGTTGAGTCCTGTTCCTACCGTGTCTAGCCTTGCTCCATATTCTCTTGAAGTGTATGACGCGTCAAATGTAAGGTTATCAGGAACTGGGGATAATTGTGGTTCGATTTCCACGCTGTGACACTCACTGGTTAACTCAAGAGCAATTATGTTAAGTAACGCATTGTACCTGATGGTTGGGAGGCCATCTTTTCTGCATGAGAGGGCATTTCCGATCTCTAATCTGTCAATTAATAATATCAGAGGAAATACATTATTGGCATGCATTTGGTCCCGCCCCTACTATGTTGAATTGACGAACAGGAATCGAAATAAGATTACATAACAGTTTCTTCGAAGGCCTCTAATTTTTATAACGATACAGAGTATATTATCTATTAATCTTTTCAAAAAATCCGGAATTATGGTTTCTGTAATGCTACCAGCTTAGCGCTCCAGTAAACTTTTCTTATAGATTTCGTCACACAACCTTTTAGGACGATGGTGATGAATTCGGCCAAGGATTGAACCAGGCGATAACCTGAAAGGCCGCACGATGAACCAGTTAGGTTTTTTAGATGTAGTGGACTGAAACCAAAAAACACCTTAAAACAATTTTGGTTTCTAATAAACATACAATTAATATACACAATAAATAAAATACAATCTAAGGCAAATACAATACATCGACGACAACCATCGACGACAACCATCGACGACAACCATCGACGACAACCATCGACGACAACCATCGACGACAACATCGACGACAAACATCGACGACAACCATCGACGACAACCATCGACGACAACCATCGACGACAACCATCGACGACAACCATCGACGACAACAATCGACGACAACCATCAACGACAACAATCGACGGCAACCATCGTTTATGGGTGGACGTAAGAAAACAACCAAGACTGACACCAACTATGGACAACTGCAAGTACAGTGCTCGATACACGACTGCAGCGTCTGGACAACAATCACCTGCGACAAGAATAAGGCTAAAGAAGACTTCGTATGCGGTTTTTGTGCCAACAAACTAATATGCAACCATTCCAATAAGCGCATATCAACATCCAACATGTCAACTCAAACTACCCCCGTCGTTTCTAATGTCCTTTCTCCACCCACCGACCCTGCCACCATATACACTTCCCATTCTATGTCATCTTCACTCCCCGACACCCCACGTCCCGTCCTTCCTGTCTCGTTTCTCAATAACTTGCATCCATCAATCAAATTCACATCCACCAACCTCCACTATCCTTCCACTCATAACCTTTCCTCACATCGCTTGCCACCCTCTTTATTATCATTATCCTCTATGTCTCCCGTCGTCAAACCAAATCCTCCAAATCATCAACTGCCAGCTCTTCTATCGTGATCTCACCTACTCACGTCAGTCGTCCTCCTTTACGGAAGCGCTTTGCTTCTCGCGATCGTTGCGTCATTGTTACTAATATCACGCCTTCTAACTCCTTATCTCCACAAGCACGTCTGGAACACGATGTTTCCGCCTTCAGATCCATCCTCTCGTCTATTGTTCCTGCGGATAAACCTTATTTTTTCAAGGACATTTCTCCTGCCGAATTCATCCGTCTAAACAAATCTTCTCAATCTAATCCTTCCCAGCTCCCTCTTCTAAAAATTGTTTTCAAGCATCGCTCTCACGCGTCTTCTGTCCTCTCTCAACGATTCAAACTCATGCCATCTTCAACCACTCGAATTTTCCGCGATCGCGCCCCTTCCGAAATCGCTCAAATCTCTTTAGCCCACATCGAAAAACGCCGTCGCGAGGAAAACGGCGAAACATCACTCGCCATCCGAAACATAGACGGAAATTTTCAAGTTGTCCACACCCGTCCAAAAATTCGATAACGCTCCATCTCTCCTATGTGTCTTCTCCACTAGATTCTTTCGCCACAGCACACGGTTTCCGCCTCGGTCTCCTCAACGCTAGATATATTCTCAATAAATCCGATCTTATCCTCAACCTATTCACCAAGCAATACGTCGATCTCTTCTGCCTCACCGAATCCTGGCACTCAGATTCCGACGACCTTTCCATTCGCCGTCTGCTCTCTGCCGGTTGCTCCCTAGTCGAATCCGCCCGCCCCCTCAGCTCATGCCCTTCTAAATCCTCTAATCATGGCGGCATCGTCGCATTTGCGGGTCACCCAGCGTCTCTTCGCAAAATCAATCCCCCTTTCAGTCCTTGCTCTTTTGAATTGCTCACTTGTCGTTATTCTAACCCGATCACTCTAGATCTCGCCATTGTATACCGTCCTGGTTCATAAGCTCCTACAGCCTTATTTTTTACCGAACTCGCTGACCTCCTTTCTCATTGTTCTTTGTCCTCAATCCCTTCACTCGTTCTAGGCGACTTCAATATCCGCCTAGACCGCCCCTCTTCCACAGATTCCATCCGCTCCATCAACATTCTATCCAACTACAATAACAAACTAATCTCCACTGCCCCCACACATATACTTGGCGGGGCACTCGACATCATCGCTGTCCCCGATCATTTTACTGCCTACACCTCACTGTCAATCTCTGATCCTGGTCTATCCGTTCACTTTCTTATCACCCTTGATCTCACTCGCAACCACACCCCTCCTCACACACCTACAATCCTACGTCGCCCTTGGAGAAATCTTGACCTCTCCATTCTCCGCTCTGCCTTACTCAAATCGTCTCTATCATTACCCACAATAACATATTCATCTCCTCACGATCTCGCCTTTCTTTTCGACTCTAAACTTACATCCACTCTCGATATTCTCTTGCCCTTCAAGCCTCACCCACACCGTCGCTTGCACCGTGCCCCATGGTTTGACATCCAATGTCTACTCTCAAAGCGTCGACTCCGCCATGCTTTTCGAGTATATCACCGCTCTCTCAGACGCGATTTCCGCTCGATCACTCCGTCTTTCCGTGATTCCTATCTTGCTCTTCGCCGGTCTCATCTCCACCTACTACGTACCAAATGCAACTCTTTCTGGCAGCATAAAATCATCACTTCATTCAACTCTAAGACTCTCTGGCACACTTTTAACTCAATCCTTGCTCGCTCCTCTTCGCCGTGCAACATCAATGCCAATGATTATTCGTCATTTCTCCAGACTAAAGTATCCACGCTGCTCTCTCACACCCCGGTCTCCATCCTATCCCACTCTGCCCCGCCTAGCCTCATTCTCACCGGAACGCTTTCATCTCCTCCCTGTCTCACCTTCCGATGTATCATCTGTCCTCATGTCCTTGCCCAGCAAAACCTCACCTGCCAATCCCCTGCCTACCCACATACTTAAATCCATATGCTCATCGATATCCTTTTTCTCACAACATTGTTTAACTCGTCTATCCGCAGTCATATCTTCCCTTCACACTAGAAATCCGCAATCGTTAATCCCCTCCTTAAGAAACAATCGCTCGACCTCTCCCTTCCTTCTAGCTATCGCCTCATTTCACTACTCCCTACTCTTTCTAAGCTCTTAGAACGCCTCATCTTAATACAAATCAACGCTTATCTCTCCTCATACAACCTGTACCCTCCTTTCCAATCCGCTTTCCGCTCTAATCACTCGACAGAAATCGCATGCATAAAAGTGTACAACGACTTACTCATTTCTCGAAAAAGGCTCTATATAGTGTTCTCATCTCCCTCGACCTCTCCTCCGCATTTGACATTGTCGACCACTCCGTCCTCCTTTCTCGCCTTCGTTATGATTACGGCTTTTCTTCCTCCTCCGTAGCATGGTTCGCCTCATATCTATTCGACCGTTCCTTTCGCGTATGTTCAAATTCATCATCCTCCCCCTCCCATCCCTATTTTTTGCGGAGTCCCACAAGGTTCAGTCCTAGGTCCCCTGCTTTTCTCTCTTTTGCTTGGCGATCTCTCTCCATTTATCAAACCTTACTCCTTTAACGTCATGCAATACGCTGATGACATTCTAATCTATGCTCATGCACCCGCACATCGCATACACGATATCGGCATTTCTGCCTCCAACTGTCTTTCTTCTATCTACAAACGTCTCTCCAATCTCCATCTCGTTCTAAACCCCGAAAAGTCCAAAATAATGTAGATCCTCCCCCGTAAACCAAACATATCTTCTCCCACTGTATATTTTGCCTCATCGATCATCCCCATAGTCCACAATCTCACTTTCTTAGGCTTCCATTTCGATGATCACCTTTCCCTTAAACCGTTCGTCCGTGACAAGGTCCGCTCATCTAACTTAATTCTCCGTGACATCCGCCGTATCCGCCCCCTTATCGACTTCCGTTCTTGCATGTCTCTTTTTCATCGCTTCTTTTCCCTAAAATCGATTACTGCCTTAGCCTTTTCGCCAATTCTCCAAAATCCATCATCCAACCACTACAACACATAGTCAACTCCGCCGTTCGAGTGCTCTTTCGTCTCCGTCGCTTCAACCACATATCCACATATTTTGCCCAACTCTCCTGGCCCACCATCCACATTCGCATCAAACTCCGCCTTCTCGTTACTTTTCGTTTCATCGCTGTCGGATCCCCATCGTTCATCAACCTTCCTTTCTTAGACGATACTCGCCCCACCTCGCTATCGCTTCGTTCCTGTCATACCCTCTTACTCCACGTTCCTAATTACTCCAACAACTACGGTCTCCGATCCTTCCTCGTCGCCTCCTCACTCGCCTGGAATCAACTCCCTTTCGACGTCCGCCGCGCTCCCTCCTTTATCACATTCAAACACCTCCTCCGTTCACACCTTCTCGACACCTGATTCACAGTCTTGTTTTGTTGTGTGGTCATGTAAGCGTGCGCTGGCACGCATTTGCCACGTTAAAATAAATCCTTTTTTAAACCATCCAATTCACTTGAGGAAGCATTGGAAAATGAGCGAAGGGCCGACAACACGATGTCCGTAGAGACAACAGGGAAGACACAAGGTGGTACACTGTGAATTTGAACTTGCATAGTTGTCCCATCTAATTTGTTTGTTCGTAGGGGGTTGGACCTTAGTTCCGACAAAACTCGATCGTCGAATTGCACAATTTCGTCATTGCTGCTCACTAATCTGATTGCGCCGTGAACATCGCCATCTTCGAGTTTTATTGAAACTCTGCGACAAAGATTTCTATTGACAGCGCAACCGTCTACTTTAGTTTAGTTACCTAGCCTGTCGCGCTTTCGCGCCGCAGCGTCATCAACTGGCCAGGATGTCATATTAACGAATTTGAGACAGGCCTCTTTTATCTTATGAGATAAACTGTGATTGTATTTTTCCTCAGTTATTACAGGCACGCTAATAACCTTATTTGCGAACATCAACAGTTTGATCCAAGCATCGTCCCTCTGGTAGTCCCTTTCAATATCAGAGAGTATGCTTGAAAGAGTTGTAGCTACCTGAGGCCTGGCAGATCTGAGAATCCGTAGCACCAACCGGACTGGTAGCGTCCCAATAATCGAGGTTTCACATTGCTCTCCAGAAAGTGTGCTGTCAGCCTGATCATCAAGTGATGCTGAATTATTTATGGAAGTAGTAGGCGTTTGATAAGAACCGGGGCAGCCGGGAGATGGGCCATGCCGGCGTATTCGTCCGTTGGAAGTTAAGCAGAAAAATCGACAACATACTCTGCATTGCCATTTTTCGACACGATCTCATCCCGAATATACCCGGATGATTCATAATTTGTTCTCCTGACCAGACTGGGGACGTCATGCTCTTGTGTACGATGCCGATCAGCTGGCATGAGATAATAAGTGCAATTTACTTGAAATATTGTTGCGGTTTCTCCTATTCTAACGCTTTGTGTATTTGAGCTTGTATATATCACCAAGACAATTTTTAACTTGATTAATAATATAAATCCTGGTGGACAAGGTTTTCCGCGAGCTAAGCGAGCGGAACTGAAATTGTAATTGTACTGAACGCTTATAACTTTTTCTTAAGTGATTTTGTAGAATGAATAAAATCATTTATAAATTTTCATTTGTAGATTTATATGTATATAATTTTAATAATGAGCTTGTTCAGAAATATTTTGAAAATTTAGTAAAGGACTAAATTTTTAGTGTTGTTCATATTTTTCCTTGAATTGTACTCGTTGCATTGTCCTTCGTACTGCAATAAATCGAAAAATTTTACATACTGTTTTTAAATTCTACTATACTGTTCAACACAAATCTATAAAAAGACAAATGCTGATTACGAGTTAATATCTAATAGTCGTTTCTTGCTTGGTCTATTGGGGTTCAGCCCATAATTGATTCAGCATCATAACTGAGTGAGGTGAATTCTATAACTTCGAATAAATCCTTCAATAATGCAGATATCGATCCAAATGCACATCGATACCCACATGCAGTTAGCAAGACTACATCGTCAGTTACGGGTTTCACTCCTGTTCGTATCTGGAAGAGAGGTCACTCAAAATCGTATACTGTTCGTCAAACAGAAAATGAACGAACGCTGACTGTCAACACTCACACAGGCAATGATGTTATACAGAACTCAGCTACTAGTAATGACAGTGTGGTTCTACATAAAGAGTGCGTAAACGAGCACATTAAGGAAGCTCATTTCATATCATCTCAATCAATGAATGCCTCTAGAGCGAGTTCTCCGGTGCAGCAAATGTCTACTTTCTCACAACTGCGTAAACAGCATGATCCTTTGCGTTCTATTATTTTCGCCAATGTGTCGGAATCAAGCTCTGTCAATATCCAAAACCGACTAAATGAAGATTTGTCTAGGGTACGTAATATTCTCACGATCGTTTTGGCACAATCCCCAGAAGAGATAGTATCTAGTATTAAAATAGTTGCTTTATTCCGCATAGGGAGAAAAATTAACGATCGTCCTAGACTGCTAAAAGCCATTCTGACAGATCCAAAAGCCGTTAAGACCATCTTTAGGAACTCTTATCGTCTCCAAGGTTCGTCTGCAAGATTGTTAAAAGATCTCGACGTGAATGAACGTAAGCTTCTACGTGAAGCTAAACAATGTTTGAAGTCTCGTATTGAAGCTGGTGAGTCAAACTTGACAATTCGAAATTTTCAGGTTGTGCGGAGGAAGACTCAAATACATTGGATGCCTCTACAGGTAGATCATTCAATCCTTCCTCCGCCGCTCATAAGTCATTGGTAATTTCAAATATTTCATATGTGGATAATAAATGTTTAAGAAATATTGTCCATTACTCCTCCCCATTGTGGTCGGCTCTTGAGCGACGTAGCGAGGATTATCAGTCATACATACCGATATCGATGGCTCAGCAGACTCTACCCTTAAGCTTAGAATGTTTGTTATTATATACGAACGCCCGTAGTCTTCTTCCAAAAATTGACGAATTAAAACTCCGCATTGAGAATTCGCATCCGCTATTAGTTGCTATTACTGAAACATGGCTTCATGATAGAATTACTGATGCTGAGATCTGGATTGAAAATTATACATCTTATCGAGTTGACAGATCTATCTGCAAGGGTGGTGGAGTGATTATCTATGTGCATAATAGTTTAGTGTTTAAATTGCTAGATGTACGAGCGTCCGATGGAATCGAGTTATTGTGGGGTAGTGTGTCTCTTCCTACCCTTGGTTCAGTGACTTTAGGCTTAATCTATCGCAATCCCACTTCAGATGTCTGTTGCTTGATCGATTACATTCTAGAGTTTGGTTCCAAACCAAATCTTTTTATAGTTGGTGATTTCAACTTAGCGACAGTAGATTGGAACACCTACACATCTTCTGTGTGTAGTCCGTCCACATCATTATTTCTTGATATGATTAACTCGCTAAACCTTACCCAACATGTTTCAAAATTTACCCGATTTTCCCAAGAAAATCAATCGCTACTTGATATTTGTCTAACATCGAATAAATACATTATACACAAAGTTACGTACTCCGATCCTTTGGGTAGGTCAGATCACTGTGTTCTCAATTTCTACTCAGATTTTACACGTCCTTCAGCTTGTAGATTACAACAGAATTCTTTAAATTATTTTAAAACTAACTTCGAACTTGTGCGTCAGAATCTATTAAGTATTTCATGGCTCAGTCCGTTTTATGTTGGGGTTGATAAGGCATGCTATCAGTTAGAAGCCACCCTTATGGAATTACTCATACGATTTTCGCCCCGTAAAACCGTTGCAAATCGTATACACCATAAACCTTGGTTTGACAAAGAGTTAAGGAATGCTTTAAAATTAAAAAAAATGAAATTCCAGTTGTTTTCTAATAATAGTATTGATTACTGTAGGTATAAAGAGGCCAGAAATCGGTTCACATTTCTTAAACGCTTCAAACAATGTCAATTTGAAGAGAAAATTGCTCAAATGTCAATTCATAATCCTAAATCCGTATTCAATTATGCTAATTTCAACAACAAAAATAAACACATTGGTTCACTTGTTGATACTGATGGTTGCACATTGATTAAATATGATGACATAGCGAATGCTTTCGCTCAACATTTTTGCATAGGAGTTCGTAAATCCTCCTCCGTCACCTATGCCTCGTACTGTCCATCGAATATAAACATTCTTCAGATGTTTTCTGTTAATGATGTAGTGCTAGAGCTCAAGCGGCTTAAATCGTCAGGTTCTATTTGTCCTGATCGTTTACCACCGGTATTTCTCAAATTTTTTTTTTTTTTAGATAAAGATAATTTATTTACAAAGCCAGCGCAATTGAGTCACAAATAAAAAATAAAAAATATTACTATTCAACAATGTTTATTATATTTTCTTGATTTTGTATCACCATAGTTCACGTGGAACAAAAATTTTCACTCTTGGTGAACGAAAGCAGCGTGAAACCATTTTTGCTGTACAAATGCTCAAATTATTTCGCAACTCAGAAATCACATCAGCGTAGGATTCGCCACTATTGACAGATAGTTTGTGTGCTAGTGTTCGTAGCAAACCAGAAGCAGATGGTCCAATTGCACCATTGGTCGCCATTATAAAGGGACAGAAAATACTACGCTCAATGTCAATTATTCTTTCCTCGTATTTTGAACGTTTTCTCTTCTCATGGTAATGAAATACCGACTCTATTGATTTCGATTGAGAGGATGAAGCATGATTATTAAATAAACTGACGTCAACAAACGTCCGCTCCATCCTTTCTCCGAACAAGCCACTGCATACTATATCTGCACGCGCTGCACCATCACGTGTTGTCACTGCTGATGTAAATATATGATTTGTAGGAACGGGGTTCAACTGTGGTTCTACTCCAACACTTTTGCACACCTGCGTGAGTTTTGCAGTCAAAATGTCACGAATCTCGTTATGTCGTATGATCGGAATAGCGCCTCTTCTACACGATAACGCATGTGTTGTCGTTAAGTCTTCCTCACACGCACACTTCATGGGAAGGTTGTCTGGAGTCCAGTTATACCGAGCTGCTAAAGCATCGTGGAATTCATCATTAGATAAGTGCCAACCCTTTAAACTAATCGGTCTTGTTGTTAACCAATTTGATGCCCCTTTCATACTCGCGTAATCCAGCAACATCTCCAATTCTGGTGATGTGTCTGTTATCCTTTGTTTCAATTTCTTCAATTTTCTTTCATTTACTATCTTTATGTTTTCCCAAATATCAAGTTCAGGTTCTGATTGGCTGGACAACTCCATATTGACTGATAGCTGTAGTGAACACTTGTACTGATCCTCACTATCCTCAACCGGATCTCGAATTCCTAACCCTCCACTCGATATGGGTAGCGCATATACCATTTCAAAAACATGTGACATATTCTTATTGGTTAATGCTTTCACTAATGTCTGGAATATCTCTGTTCGCAATTTCTCCAACGAAAAGCGAGTGCATTTAGTTGTCCTCAATAAATGCAGCCATTTAAATTGCGCTCCATATATAAATGCACAATATGCCGAATGAACATCAACCGATGCAACATCAACCAAACTGTGAATCAATCTTACCCAATCCAAAATTCGCTTGTTGAGTGTCAAGTCCATAAAATCCGATGAACCTATCATCGATCCCAGAACGACCAATCCGTTAAAGACCGTTTCTACGTGCATGATAGGACTTTTTTGCACTAGGTTTGTTTGCGCACCTTGATGAAGTAAAAGCTTTGACTTTTCTGCATTTATGAAATAACCATATTCTGGTCCATGTACTTCTAGCCAGTCCCAAACCCTTTTCAATTCATCGACACTTCCCACAAATGACGCGTCATCTGCATACCACCTTTGAAATATACCTGGTATCATGGTTTTTATTCGAGAAATCATTGCAAGTGATGACACTGCAAATGCAGCCATGGCAAGTGGGTCCCCCTGTGTCAGACCCTCGTTCGCCTTCACAACCACACCATCACCTATAAGCAAAGTCTGTCCAGTATACGTGTTCTGTAGAATGACAGATAACGCAGGACATATTCTTTTAACGTTTTGAAGTAATACGTTCCTGTTCACAAGATTAAATGCATTCTTTGCATCGACGGCTAGCAATCCAAATGACTGATTCGAAAAGAATTTGCTTCTAATACTATGTATCGCGAATTCAATGCCTGCTTTTTGACCTGCACATAACTGTTCCACTCCTGCTACAGATTTCAAACTCTCATTTGCCACTTGGAGGATAACTTTTCCAACTAGTCTTCTGACCACTTCACCTACCCCGATCGGCCGTATTCCAGGATTTTTGTTTAGCGCAACAATTCGACACGCAGTAAAGGCTTCCATATGTTCAGGCAAAATACGTTCCGTCGCTATTCTTATTGCAAGATCAGCTAAGACATTTGCAAATTTTTCGGAATGACTCTTAAATGATGTTAGCATCAGTCGTAGCATTGTTGAAGTCATACCAGAGGGGCCTCCCCCTCCGTGAATTTTCTTTGCGTTCGAAAGGATGTGTGTATTGTCAATCACTGTGAACTCAACAGGGTGATGCGGGACACAACCCAACAGGCTTTCTGTCAAACATGCTTCCGCATGTATACCGCTTGCAGGAGGGTGCAATTTAGAAATATGATCCTTAACTAGGATACCATCAACGCAATCATCCATGGAATATATTGGCTTCTGCGTTTCACTTTGCATAAGGAGTTTCAAAGCACTTTTTGTGTTACCAACCTTCATTCGAGATGAAAATAGTTTTTTTGATAGCATGCCATCCGGCAACTTTTGATCTTTTTGTAATCGCAATTTGTTTTGTAGGCACGTCCCTTCTTTGATGAGATCTGTAAATTTGTGCAGACTCCACATTTCTAACCTTCTTTCTAAAACTCGCCTGATTACTGCAACCTTTCTTGATGGTGGACGCTGTAGTACCAATTGACAAATGACTGATACTTCTTTAAAAGCCGTTGCTTCATTAGATTTCTTGTAAGCAAAATCTGCATATTTGCTCGTAAGTAAATCAATCAACCGATTGCTAGCCTCACACATCGGTGGCATTAACAAGTTTGGTCGCCATTTGCAAACCTCATCATATATGATTGAAATGCGTTCGTTGAAAGGAATTGCTGTATTGTCGAGAAGTGTGTATATGTTGTCATCCTGTTCTGAGCTGCCCTGTGCAGTTCCCGACTGAGTAATGAGATTACCCTTTTGATTCACCTTTCGTTTATAGATCAATTTATCATCATTTCCATCATAAACTTGTTTGCGCGAGAAACAAACGATCGGATTTTGGTTTTTACAGTTTGGAGCGCTACAGTTGACACATTTTTTCTTCGATTTGGCACAACGGCAACCTCTACAAACTGCTGCCTGCCCGTTACAGTTGCAGCACTTATTCTCTTTTGAGGGACACCCCCGAACCATTGTAAGTATATCGATCAAACTGTTTTTCTGTATGTTATTATTATTATATTATTATTATCAAGTTCAGACTTAGCCATAAGGCTTTAAGCCGATCACACAATACAGAAAAAAAGATCAACCAAATGGGTAGGTTAGAAAAGGTGACAAATCAGCCTGGACGTATATCCAACGTCGAACCCTGTTTTTGAAAGCGAGGAAGTTGGTGATGGCAGCGACAGGTTCAGGCAAACTATTCCAAACATCTACTGCCCGTTCAGACAGTCTGTAAAATTTTCGCAGCTTACCCGGTAATTTTTTAAAAAGCATCTTACAATGGCCTCGCAATCTCGAATTATCTCGAAATCTAACTACACCCAAAGGAAAGCCATCAGCTGAATGTACAATTTTCCAAAGTGTAATCAGATCAAGAAAAAGATACCGATACCTCACTGATAAAACGTTCAAACATCTTAATCTTGAAATAAAGCTTCCTTGACAACACATCCGAGAAGCTCGTCTCATTACACTTTCCAAGTTATTCAACTCACTCCTGGTCGTTGGAAAGGTTGCCTGTACACAATACTCAAGATGTGGTCTTACTAGGGCACAATAAAGTTTGGCGAAGATTTGCGGCGATAATTTTGCAAAAGTCATTTTTATGCAGTATAAGGCACGTATCGCTTTTAACCGCGCGTGATCACTATTTGCTCTTGTCTTTAGCGATTCGTGAATTATCACTCCCAGGTCGGGATGTTCTGAGACTCGCTTGATTGAGTGTCCATTTATTTTGTAATCGAAATGAGTTTTATCTCTACCCAATCTGATCCATACACATTTTGTCGCGTTGAGTATCAAGCCAGTGCTATTACACCAAGTCCCGATACGGTTAAGGTCACATTGTAAAAATTCACAATCCGCCTCGTTTTGGGTTGTTGCCCATATTTTAACATCGTCAGCAAATGCCAGGTGAGGACACTTTAACCTTAGGAGTAGGTCATTCAAAAAGATGATAAAGAGAAGTGGACCTAGGACCGTGCCCTGAGGAACACCCGAATGAACACGTCGAGCTGTTGACAAAACTTCATCTAATCGCACAACGAATGATCGATCCTCGAGAAATGTCTTAATCCAGTTGCAAATTGTCGTAGGTACACCGTAATGACGTAGTAGTGAATCTAAACCAGCATGTGGAACTCTATCAAAGGCCTTAGAGAAATCAAGAAATATTATATCAACTGTAAGACCCGAACTAAGAGCAGCTACCCAATGTTCGCGAGCATTCAACAGATTAGTTAGGCACGAGCGACCAGGTCGGAAGCCGTGCTGAGAATCATCAAGAATTTGATATAAATTTAGATGTTCACGTATTCTCTTCGCAATGAGTCTCTCCATAATTTTAGAAATAACACTGGTAAGACTAATTGGTCTAAAATCTGAACAAGTTAGTGCCAACTGTTTCTTTGGAATAGGTACAACAATTGCCCTTTTCCAATCATCAGGAATCCACGAATACTGTAAGCTTCGATGAAATAGAGACGTAAGGCTTGGAGCAATAATGTGCGACAGAGTACGCAAAAGAAAAGGGGATACACCATCTGGTCCTGCAGAGCCAAAACTATTTAATTTATGGAGTTCAGACTGAACTTCAATGACATTAATAGGAGATATTGGTAAGTTAGATTGTAAGTTGGGCGGGTACTGTATCTGGTCAATATTCGATTGCGAGGATGGAGATACTACAAAACTGCTTGCAAGAGCTTCCACAATAGCCTCCTTGTCAACTACATCACCACTTTCTAAACGTACACAATTAATCGTAGAAGGTAGGATTCGACGATGTCTAACGTATGCCCAAAAACGTTTAGGTGACCTGTTAATGTCAGAAGCAATACCCTCTTCAAATGTTTTTCTTTTTGAGCGTTTTAGTTGGTTGCATAGATTGCGAAGAGTTTTGTACTCACGGTGCGTAACAGTGTTACGTTGAGAGATTCGCCATAATCGATTTCTTTCCTTTATCGTAGTCTCCAACTCATTGTCGAACCACAATGGCGTTGTCGTCTTGTAAGCCCTATTTCTTATTGGTGCAAACGTATCCGAAATGGTTATGAGGTTACTGGTCACTAACGATAAATGATCATCAATTGGAAGATCAGCAGATCCGAAGTTCAGCTGATGACTATAGAGTTGGAGATCTTCCACATTTACTCGATTCCAATTACGCTTTCCGATGCCACTGCACTTAGATCGTCGTTGTAAAGTGTGAGCAATCTGTACTGAAATCACACAATGGTCACTGGTTCCTAAAGGAGACTCGAAATCAACTCTGATTACATCTTCAATGCGCTTGGTAAACCCAAGATCTAATATTGTCTCTGGTTGAGACGATATACATGTTGGCTGATTAATATGTTGGATCAGGAGAAGCTCTGCCAGCAAGAATTCAGCAAGCTCGCAGTTTTCGACATTATAGTAATACCGGTTGTTACTAATCCAGTTAACTTGAGGAAGATTAAAATCCCCAATAAGGAAGAAATAATTTGAGGAGCAGAATGATCTTAACTGATTTTTCAGAAGATCTAACTGTGTATGAACTGAGGGTGATCTGTATACGACGCAGATATCTATTGAACAATGAGTATCATTGACGCAGAATGACAATAACTCGAATGAATAGTGATCATCGCACAATTCAGTAATCTTCGTAATTGATAAGGTGTTTTTAATATAAGCAGCAACACCCCCGCCACGACGACCTGCAACTCTATCTGCTCTCAAAAGTCGATACCCAGAGATAGCCATAAGGTCATCATTAATTTGATAATGAAGCCATGACTCAGAAATGCAAAACACGTCAAAATCTTTAAAAGATATAAACTGCTGCACTTCAGACAATTGAGCAGGTAAGCTTCTGATATTGGAGTAACCTACCACCAGAGGACATTCATTATTACATATTCTCTCTGAACAATTAGATGGCAACTTCCTTTCCAAACATATATCCACTAGATGTCCAATCATGGCGTTGTAAGGTCTAGAGAAAGATTGATCGATCTCCATCGAACTGCAGGACGCCACCTCACAACCCGAAAATTTCGAATGCACAGATTCGATTCACCGTTTTGCAGCCTGTAATGAAGTTCCGCCTTGATATCCTTCAATTTTGCCTGTCTTCGAGAGAAAGATCACGTAAAATTCGTATTTTGTTACCTTTAAGTCGATAACCACGGTCTAAAAGACACTTTGCTTGCTCTGCCGATCCTAACACAACCTTTAGCAATCGTGATCTATCGTTTTTCTTACCCAACCTATAGAGCTGCCTTACTAAAATAGACGATGCGACCTCTTCCTCACCTTTTTCGAGCAAATTAGAAAAGAACACACGTAAACCGGCAATATCATCATCAAGCCGCTCCTGTGCACTTGAGGCTGATGACTCATCTAAACCCCAAATAAGTATGTTACAGCCCCTATTTAATGTATGATTGCGATCTGTGTGACTTTTATTATCAAAATACGTTTTTTTGCTGAAAGAATCGCTGCCGTCACCACCCTCATCCGGTTTGCTTCTTGCGTCTCGCCCTTGTTCCATCTCATTTGAACAAATACACTTGAAAGCTGAGTGAACATTATCTATATCGACGTCTGTATCATTGTGTGAAGCTCGTTCATCGGTGACTCCAGTTATACCGATTTCATTGCGATAATCATTAATCACCGATATAGACGATACTTCGTAATTGTCCGATACCTTCAAAGCATCATTGTCCAGCGACACCGACGGCTCACCACTAACAACCGATATTGACGACGCACTATTGCCTTCAAATTTCTTACTCAACGTTTGCATCACGCGTGAATTTGGATGACCTTTTTTCCAGATACGGGATGAACTTGGTATTTCGCTATTTGTATTTTTAGTGTTCTGAACGTGAAACTCTTGAATGGGTATATCTTTATAGGTATCTGATTCGCCAGAACTTTGTACTTCCCGATCGATGCAACTTTTTGAATATGTGTTCCTTTCCGAAGCATTTGTAGATATTTTCTCGTCACAATGGCCCTTCAAATGAATTAGCGAAGATGCGCAGCAGTACCCACAGTAAAATGATTTAAGAATTTTCTGAAATTCTTAATAATCTTAAGAATTTTCGTTTGAATCGGCATTGCTCGAGATTGCGAATAGCAATTCTTTCCATATGCTTAGATAGGTGCTTGAATCGAGCATATTCTTCAGCCTACAAACTCTCGTCACTCCTAAACGTTATTATTATTATTATTATTATAATATTATAATAATATTTAAATAATATTATAATATTAATAATATTTATTATAATATAATATAATATTATTATATTATATTATAATATAATAATATTTCGAGCGCATATCTACATCTCGCGCTCATGATGCACGTTTGGATATCGCCTGCTGTGGTTTTTATGGAAGTCGTTCGGAGCGAACTTTATTTGATACTTGCGTTTTTAACGTTTTCGCTCCGTCCAACCTTTCGAAATCCGCTGGGGCTGCTTTTACATATCACGAAACACGTAAATTCGCTAAGTATCAAGAGAGAGTAACTGCCATAGAGAGGGCGAATTTCGCACCTATCGTGTTATCATGTTTCGGTGGATCAGTAAAATCATCTGCACAATTAATTCAGAGAATTGCACAGAAGATGGCAATAAAAAACAATCATTCCTACTCAGAAGAATTGACAAAATTACGGTCAAAGATTGGAATTCAGTTGGCTCGTTCAATTTCGATGTGTATTCGCGGTCCTCGTTCTGCTCGACATCGACCTGCAAACTCAATGAACTGAAATTTATAGTATAACTATATTTGTTTGTTTTTTTTCAAAAAAAATTCAATTATTTAAAAAAAAAAAATTATTATTATTATTTCGACAAACAGACGAGGTTTGTCGAATGGTGGACGCTCGGAGCGAGCTTTCTTCGACATTTGCGTTTTTAACGTGTTCGCTCCGTCAAATCTTACCAGGGAAACCACACCAAGCTTCGAGTATCACGAACAACGGAAATGCTCGAAATACCAAGAACGGGTGGATATTATAGAACGCGCAAATTTCGCCCCTATTGTATATTCAAGTTTAGGAGGTGAGAGCAAATCGGCATCTACAATGATAAAAAGATTATCCAGAAAACTGGCCGTCAAGAAGGAATCTATCTACGCACAAGAATTGACTCGGATACGGGAGAAGATAAGCCTGCAACATGCAAGATGCATTTCAATGTGCATTCGCGGTCCCAGATCAGCAAGAAACCGACCTGCGAACTATCACACTGTAGAGTGGTGATATAATTGTAATATAATTGTATTGATGATATTATTATTGTAGAGATAATGTCGTTGGAAATAAATAAACATTTTGTTGTCGAAAAAAAAACAAACAGACGAGCAAAGCTCACAGTTGCACTGTTAAAAAAAGAAAAGGAAAAGTAAAGAAAAAAAAAGACTCACAAACAAAAGTCACAAAAGTTTATGTTTGAATGCTGAAACCGATCTTGAGTTGACAATTTCTTCACTTAATCGGTTCCACTTACCTACTATTCGGTGTCCAAATTGTACAGTTTTAGAGCGTATAACTCGGCGATGGGCTAAAGTAAAATTGTGTCCACGCAAAGCCCGACTTTTCCGAACAGTCATCAATTCTCTTAAGACGTGATTTCCCTTGTGTAAAGCTTCCCATGTTGAACACATATCTCGCCGAAACCGAAGGTCGCTTATAGAAACCATACCAAGTTTTTTTAGCCTTTCATTATAAGGTAAGGCTTTAACTGAATTTACGAGCTTTGTTGCCCGGCGCAGCACATTTTCAATTCTACTTTTCTCGTATACTGTTCTTGGGAACGAACATTGTGATGCATAGGTAAGATGACTGATCACAAATGCGTTGGCGAGTGCTCTAAATGAAACTGGACTCAACACACTAAAAGTTCTACGAATCATCCCAACCATTCGATTTGCTTTCGAGCAAGCCAACTCAGTATTCCAACTAGTCGAAAAATCATTCGCAACTACTATTCCAAGGTCGCTAAGACGAGTTACTACTTTAATGTTCTGATCCTCAAGATGATAAGTTGGATACACACTATGACTGCGTGATTGTAAACGCATACATGCACACTTTGATATATTCAGTGACAGACCATTCATATAAGCCCAGTTGGAAATGCTGTCGATATCCGATTGAACTAGCACCGTGTCCGAATCTGACCGGATAGCCTGCCAAATTTTTAGGTCGTCTGCATATAAAAGAGAGTGTGAGTTCAAAATGGAAGGAAGGTCATTTAATAAATGGAAGGAAGGATCTTCCATTTATTAAATAAATATAGTAGAAATAAGAAACATAGAAAGATCTATTGTTTATTTATCGAACGTTTCGACCGATTTTACGGTCTTCTTCGGCTATCTAAAACACAAACATACAAATCTTCAACATTAACAGCAGAAGTTAGCAAACAAAGGTAAGCAAAATATCAACGACTTATATTGTATTGTTTGTATGACGCCATCTGTATATGTTTTGTTCAGTGATAGCATTGATCTCTATATCTGTTCCAAGTTTGCCAATCCAAAATGTTCCTTTTGCTTCCTACAACGATCGTACTCTAATCTTGTTATTATCTGATACTGTACTGCCTCGTGTACGTTACATTTCAGTGTGTGATTGATTAAACCATCAGCATTTATTTTTTTCTTCACATGATATCGCCTTCTTGTCATCCGATATTTTAAGGCATGTTTAGTTTCACCTATATGTTGTACACCACACTCACAAGTCGCTAAATATACAACACCTTTTGATTTACAGTTGTTCACTGTTTTTAGTTTGTAATGACGATTTGTCAATGTGCTCCTTATCTCATTACTCTCATTAATCGTTTTGCAGCATTTACACATCTTGTAATTGCACATTTTGCTACCACCCTTCTCTCGATCTCGATTCATACTTAAGTGGCTTTTAACGAGGTGTTATGCTATTGTGTTTGGTGAGCGAACTACTATGCTGGGTGTTTCAAACAATGAATTATAGGTCGCATGCGACCTTATCATTCCATCAGACAAATTTCTCCTTCTAAAATATTTTTTATAAGACTGAGCTGGATAAAGGGAAGCTATGCTTGCCCTATCCTTACCCAGTTGGAACCTATACCTAGTGCTCCAATATTCATTCGAAAGAGGTAGTCTGGCAGAAACAAAGAGATTGAGGAGACGGAGCATATATGCTAAGGTCTTGAGTTTTGTTAGAGTGGGATTGTAAATGACCTTTGTAGGTAGTCGAAAGCACCGCGGTAGCTTGTCAAGAGAGGTTTAAATTAAATTCTTTTAGACTTTCATTACCAATTATGGGGAAGCGTTTGATATCTGCCTGAAAGAAAGCCACTCTAATAGGATCAAAGTGGAATCTCCTTCGAAGAAGCGTATCCTCTTCTATCCGATAACGAATCAAGTCATGAGATGTGGACGGGTATTGTCGGGATGCTCCGTGCAGTGAGGTTTCAACAATTACCTCTCATGGATCAGTAATAAGTCGAGGAGTGAATTTGTTGATGTGCAATGAAACTAGAGGACGGCGGTTTGTGGATAAGATTACCGTTTCTGGCTCTGCGGAGTGCTGCGTTAATCCAACGACCAGTTATGTCGTTGAAATAAGTGTAAAAAATAATAATTATTAAATAATTATTAATTATTATTTTAATTTTTAATCATTTTATTTTATTAATAATTATTATTTTATAATAATTATTAAAAAAAGTGTAAGGACTACGTCCTTACACCTGCGTCCAGAGAACAGGACGTTTAAATACTAAACCCATAATCTTTTCTTCCATTTCAAATATATATTATTACAGGAACGAAGAAGCAGAGAATATCCTTTATTTGATAAAAATTCTATATTTCGATAGCTCCTGCTATCAACATCAGGATTACAAAAAAAGTTTCACAATTTGTTTCCCTCGTGTTTCCAACATTTATACAAAAATACAAGCATTGATGTGCCCCGCATTTCTACTTAAAAGAAACAGAAAATACCGAGAAACAAAACAATCATACATTAAAATTTTACACACATTTTAAAAACAAACAAAAAGAAAGAAAAAAAAACAGAATCATAAAACAAAATAAAATTAAAATCATAACATAAGTGACAAAAAATACGAATTTAATAATTAAAATAATGTAAAACTAGAGTAATAAATTATAATTTAATCTAAACCAGAACAAAATAATAATACAATTAGAAAAAACAAACGAATTGAAAAATTAAAATAATGTAATATTTGAATAAGTAATTATAATTTAATTTAAGGTTATAATCGGATTTATTATTAAGTATTAAATTAGGTTCTATTTTAATAAAATACGCTTCTTGAATAATGCGAGATAACAAGTTACTTTCAAATGATAAAATAGATGTATTTTCAAAATCAACGGAATGATTCAAACTCAGAAAATGCTGAGCAACAGCACTAGAAATGGTCCCTTTACGTACATTATAATTATGTGTTTTAATACGCTTAACCAAATCTTGACCAGTTTGACCAACATATACCTGTTCGCATTCTTTACAAGGTATTTTATAAACAATGACATCTTTGCTAAAATCTGGTTTACGCTTAAAAATGTTGTGAAGTTTAGGTAATTTTCTGTTAAAAATGTGCACTTTGTTAATACAACTTTTTTTATGTTTTTGTTAATAAACTTTAAAAAAACGAATTCCACTTGTTACTAACAAAAGGTATTTTCCTATATAATGTAATCTTTTTTCAGGACTAAAAACTTTATTTTTATGCGCTAAAGATTCAAATTTAGCTTTCTTAATATTTTAATAAAAATAATCTTGTATATCCCCTGATCCTCATTACTTTAAATGCTAAAATTTGTTAGTTATAATGCAAATTTGCATATAACCAGTTTTGAACAGCAATTCTTGTAATGTCTTTTTTCCTGATGATAGTAGTTTCCATCAAAAATTGTACCTTAAATAAATAATCTCTTTTCACTATCATAATTGTAAATATCCTTAAATGAGTGAACAATCAATTTATAATTCAATATTTTATGTATTCCACTCCCACATTAGTTAGCCGTTTTCATTAGTTTCCGTAAAGCATCAATTCTTAGTTTATTACAAATGCTGAGATACAATTATCACAAGTCCAAAGATGTCATGATTGTGTGTAACGGTTAATTATTTTTTCTAATTTATCGACTTACTTAACAAATCATCTATACTATATATGCACGTGCTTACAATGCTCAATTGTTCTTTTAATTAATGATGTAAAACTTTTGATAAAAAATACGTCGTCTCACAATTTGATCCTATTGATCGGCCCAAACACACAACAATCGATTTATGCACCATCGGCAACATAAAATTTACAAAGAACTGGATTTTAGACCATGATATTTATCATTATGGTTAAATACATTTGAGATATCAATGGCAAATTCTCGGTATTCTGCTTGAAAGTGTCTTCTCATAATTAAACATACGTAGGAATTTTAATTGTAAAATAGTACATCTATCATGCAGTCTATTTCGTAATGCTTTTAGCTAGATAGACTACTTTTTGGCAGTACTGAAGAAACTCTACATGTGCTCGTTGTCTAGTTTGTCTTTGATACTGGAAGTTAGTAGATGTCGAAAGTATAATAATTCATGATTATTTAACATGAAAAAATTAATGAATTAATTCAGAATAAATAAAAGATTAAATAAAATAATAATCAATAATAATTAATGAAGAGTGGTCCCGCTTCATCATCGGGTGCCCCAACGTCTTTCGACAACGCGATCTTGTGGCTTTGACGTGTGCTTACAGAGAAGTCAATAGAGAGTGCATGCTCGAGGTTTGAACCCCGTACATAGAGTTTGCAATGCACACGTCTCCACCATTTGGCCACGCGGGGCAATAATAATTAATAATAATAATGCAGCGTTTTTATTTTCCCGTTAACGCCTGTCGGCTTCGGGTAACACAAAAGCCCTTAAACAGAAACAGTAGCATAGTAACAGAAACAGTAGCATAGTAATCAACATAATCAAACAAAATAAATAAAGTGAGGTAGCCACATTGCGTATAAAAACTGTAATGTTAGTACATGAAATGCATAAGCTAATCACAAGTACAACTGACCCTTGTCAATAAGTTTTAATGGCAAAGAGGATAAGTATGGACACTTAAAAACATGTAGCAGAGAAGAGCAAGATAATGAGCAAAATCGACAATAACAGCTGGAAGTGCGAGAGTGGAAAGGAAGCCGAATAATGCAAAATTTTGAATGATAGCCATCTAATGATAGACGCCAGATAAGCGGACGTTTGTGATAGTTTGGGTTCCTCCAAGTTGATTGTGTGTAAACAGGGGAACATAATATATCAGGATCTAATCTACTGACTTTGGAATCAAAGAGATATCGGTTTTCTAAATAAGCATCTGTCGAGTCAAGATGTAAATCATTTAATATTTTTACTGACAAGGGTGTTGATCTACTAAGGACGGCCACAGCCGTAGAGGAAGCTTTGGGCGAGACCCCTACCACTCGCTTTAGGAATCGCCAGAAACATTTGTCAATTATCTGAAAATCCGTTGGTAACAAATCGGTCCAGAAACATTTAATTCCATAACTCAAAATAGGTAGCAGCATTATGTTAAAGTAACTAACCGCACCCTCAAACGAAAGTAATCCAAGTTTAGAAGCAGCATTCGTAGATTTCAATACTTTTGCAGATTGTTTCAATAGATGCGCTTTGAATGACCATCGCGAGCTAAGCAAAAATCCAAGATACTTATATGTTGGCACGAACTCTAAAATATTGTCCTTGATATACAGCACGTCATCACGACGACAAGGTCCACCTTTTCTGAATTTAATAATTTTGGATTTTTCTGTATTAATAATGATTCCATTAGTTTCGCAATAATTTAACAGAGCTGAAATCGCCAATTGAGCGTTATCCTTATTTAATGTTATCAAGGCTAAATCATCCGCATACAATATAGTTGTAACATCTGATACTGATGAACGAATAAAATTTGGAAGGTCCAACAAAAAAAAGAGAATAATAACGGGCTAAGCGGATCTCCCTGTTGTACTCCACGACTGGTGGTAAATACTTCGGAGTAATTCATGCCGTCAAAAATTCGTAATGAACTAGGCGCTAGGATCCTTTCGAGAAGTAATAGAAAATCACCATGAACATTCACTTCTTTATATTATTATTAATAATTTTTTTTAAATACACAATTTTTTTTCACAAAGATTACATCACAAGAAAAAACAAATGATCAATAGTCTCGATACAGAAAGGTTTTCGTAATGTTATGCATTCTCGGTCTGTCGTGATGCACGCAGACATGCAGAAGCCATTTTCCCGGAAATGACACTGAATTTTGTTCGTAACCAACTTATTGATGATGGATAGTCCGTGCCACGTTTTTGTCCTAGTTTCTTCGCGATTTTTTGTATACACGTATTTGCCACGGGTCCTGTTGCGCCTGATGTAGCCCATATGATTGGACAAAAACCTCCATTTTCTATTTCTATGACTCTTTCATCGTATTTTGCCCGCTTTCTCTCCTCGTGAAACCGAAACGTTTGCTCTGTTGATTTATGAAGGTAGGCAGGAGCATGATTGTTAAAGACACAGACATCAAAGAATGTCCTCTCGAGCCGTCCCCCGAATAAACCGTTGCAAACAATGTCTAAGCGTGCTTCCCGTTCTCTGGTCGTTGTAATTCTTTGAAAGCTAGTGTTGTTATTTACCGGTGTGAGAATTGGTTCAGTGTGAACATTGACGCAAACTTCCTTCAACACATTCGCTAGACAATCGCGTAGTTCATTGTGTCGAATAAAGTTCATTAATCCTCTCTTGCATGATAATGCATGCGTCGTAGTATTTATCTCTTTGCAAATACAAAATTTCGGGAGATTTGTCGGCGTTAGTCCGTAACGAACTGAAAGTGCATCTCGAAATTCGCATGTTGACATGTGAAATCCCTGAGACGCAAGTGGCCTGCAGGTTAGTCAGTTCGAAGCTCCTTTTTGTGAAGCGAATTGAATTGCTTGCTGTAATTCCTGAGACATGTCCCTTTCGAAGTTTATGCGCATATCATCGTAAGATTTGTCTCGAATATCTCGTATTTCCCTTACTTTGTCCACCATTAATGATCTCAAGTTTTGCATCGTGTTAAAATCGTTGAGACTACTTGACAGTAGTCTTGAAGACATATATTGATGTTTAGCCTCTTGGATTAGATCTATTATGCCTAGACCACCTTTTCTTGCTGGCAGCGAACACACGTCTTTTATGATATTCTCCAGATCTCTATCAAACAAAGCGCTGAGCAATTTTGTTTTTATTGTTGTTCCAAGAGGCTCTAGCCATTTGCATTCACACTGAACATTGCGAAATAAATGAATCCATTTCATTTGTGTGCTTATACAGTATGCTGCCTTAACAGATTGTGCATCCACCTCGGCTAAGGATGCCATAGAATCGACCAGTTGTGCCCATTCGCTTATTTTTTGTGCACAGAAATTCTCTACAAATTTCTTTGTTCCGATTGGCGAGCCAAGTATGACTATCCCATCGTTATTAATCGACATGTTTTCACCTGCAAAAATTGAGTTTGCATGTGAATTAAATTCAGTGTAGATTAATAGTTTGGACTTTCGCGGGTTGACAATATATTCATAGTCAGGACCTACTTTGTGTAGCAATTTCCAAACAGTCTGGATGTCACTTAAAGTACCAACAAAAGTCGAGTCATCGGCGTACCAATATTGTCTGATACCTGGTACTTGATCCTCAATACGGGCGATAAGCAGAAGTGATAAGACCGCAAATTATTATTATTATTAATAATTTTTTTTGACGAATTTATTCGACAAAAACACTGCAAAATCATAACAAAAGTAACAATGAAAAAAATTTATCTGAGACACCATGAGCTAGCCCGCACGAGAGCTATTCCAATGGAACGTCTGAATCGGCTAATCACGTCACTGTAACGGCACTCTCTTCTCACCGCTACGTCTTTTGCTAAGCGTTTTACCAACTGTTCTGCCTCATCCCCTAATCCACCTTGTATTGACAAAATAACTGGTATAAAAGCTGCTCTTTCGATCTTGGATATCCGTTCGGAGTACTTAGCCTTTTTTCGATTCTCGTTATAACTGAACGCTGATCGTGGAGTCATTGTGGCATAGGAACGAGCATGTGTATTGAATACAGAAATGTCCAGGTAGGACCGCTCAGACGGGACGCCAAACAACCCCGAACACAAGACGTCAAGACGTGCATTGCGATCTAGTGTAGTGGAAGAAGAATCGAATTGAATAGTTGGATCAACGGGAGAAAGCAGTGGCTCAGTTGTAGTTGATGAACACACCTCTGAAGTTAATTTGGCGAAAATGTCTCTGATCACATTGTGCCTTACTATTGATTTCCCTCCGCATTTGCAAGATAATGAATGAACAACACTAAGAACTTCCCCACATACACATTTGCCTGAAGTATTTAAAATTTGCCACCCATATCTGACAGAGAGACCATCGGAAAATTCTTGATTGCTTAAGCAAAACTTAGGATCATCACTAGGGCGAGCAGATAGCCACGTTGACGCGCCCTTTCGAGCGGCATGCTTTAAAATTACCTGTTCGCAGTCGTCCACTGTATTTAACAGTGACGAAAATTTTTCGGCAGCCCGGAGATTCTTTAGTTTTCTAATTTCAACTATTGACTGTTTCTGGATGGTATCAATGTCGCCTCCGAGACCTAACTCAAATAAGGGCTTACATAGCAAAGAAGAATATTCCCATTCAGATTTGGTATTCTCATATGGATTTGATATCCCCAAACCTCCCATTGAGAAAGGCAGACTTGCTACATCGCGCCAACACTTCTGTAAATTAAAACCAGTTATTTTGGGGATTATTTTATTCTGTATGAAATCTTCGAGTGAAGAAAACCATTCACATTCACACTTACATGTTCTTTGTACATGAGTCCACTTATTTTGCACTGCTGCTGAAAATGCTAAGAACGCTAACTGCCGTGAATCGCTAGAGACTTCACATAACCTATCGAGCAATTTTAACCAGCGAGTTACTTGTGTTATTACCTAATCTTTTTCGAACGAACCAAAACCTATGGGAACTCCTAAAAGTTCTACACCATTAGATACGACATGAACCCCTAAGCTGGCAAGTGAATCACATTCAAGGATAATGTTGGCGTTAACCAGAGCTGTACACTTGTTGACATTAACATGAAATCCGTATTCCGGTCCTATAGATTGCAACGATTTAAAAAAATCATAAACATTCCCCGGTGAACCAACACATGATACATCGTCTGCATACCAACGCTGTTTTATTTGAGGATGCAAAGCGCCTAATCTATGTATTAATGGTATCGTTGCTGCCGCAAATGCTACCATTGCCAAAGGGTCGCCTTGCGTGAAACCTTCCTTTGATAACAGATAATCATCGTCAATGGCTAAGATTGGATCTAAACTATACGTATTCTGCAGGAATCGAGCTAAAGCAGGGCATATCTTTTCTATATTTAGGAGAGCTAATTTCCTATTAATTCTATTAAAAGCATTATGTGCATCAATTAAAAGTAAACATGACGAGGTCGAATTAGCAAAGGTTTCACGCATATCTCGCACAACGAATTCGACACCTCCCTTTTGACCTGCACAAAGTTGTGAATTACCCGCAATTGACTTAATGAAAGGAGAAATGACATTTAAAATCGTTTTAGCCATTATGCGCCTATATGCCTCACCTATTCCGATCGGTCGAACACCAGGATTTTTATCAAGGGCAATGAGCCGACTAGCGATTAACGCTTCTGTTGAATGTTTTGGAACTCTATTACTAGCAATTCGCCTTGTCAGGTCTGCCAACGTAGAGGCCAACTGTAATGAATCCCTATCAAATGAGGTAAGCATTTGCCGCCATGATAAAGCATTAACACCCGAAGGACCCGCAGCGCCTGTAGTGCGCTTAGCACTAAGTTGAATTGCAGCTGCATCTATCGTATCGAAAAAGGAGGGATGAAAGTTATCACATTCCATGTTGGTCTCCGATAATAAGGCATCCTCACTAATTTCAGCTGCCTGTGGATGCTTCGCTTCAAGTATAGACTTAACCGATTCGTTGCCGATATAATCATTTGGACTCAAAGTTTTATTGACAGAACCGTTTTCCAGGATTCTTACTGCAGAAGTAAGATTACCTGACATTAATGATTTCACGAACAGCGACTTCCAATTGCGCTTAGAATCGTATCGTGACTGGGATACCTTTAAACGTGATTAAATACATTTACCCTCCCTTACTAATTCATCAAAATTTTGGCTTTGCCAAAGAGACAGGCGACGCGACATCAATTGACGTACATATTTGATTTTCGAAGAACCTACTTTTTGTAAAACGCACTGACAAATAATTATCACCTTAATAAGCGACGAGCCTTCGACGTCATCTTCGCGACAAGCAGTTTCAAACAATTTGTTTAGTTCATTTAAAAACATTCGGCTTTCGTAACACCTCGGTAAGTAAAAGAGATTAGGACGCCAAGTGATTACATCTTTAAATGATTGATGGATAAGAGTGTTTGGGAATCTATTCGAGGCAGCATCGAGGGTGTGAACCGCGTTATCCGCTATATTCATGCTTGCAAAGTGAGATACGAGTTGGTTTTCGCAATTTGCTGCAGAACAGTTAGTGCACGGCTTATTTGATTTTACACATTTGCATTGACGACATCGTGCTGAATGTCCATTACACGAACAGCATTTTGGCTCGGCTGGAATTCCTTTAGGCATCGTGATTGTATTGGCGAAATAAAGTTGTTGACTATAAAAAAATTCGATTTGTTGTCTCGTTTTTCTTTGTTAGGTGTATAATAGTTATCGACTTTGTAACAGCGATCTCAGACGATTTCAGCGCTCACAGGCGGTTTCGTAATGCGCTCTCAGGCGGCTTCGTAATATTATTATTATTATTTTTTTTTGAAATTAATGATATTTAATAATTTTTTTTAATATATTATTAATTACAACATATGGTTCCCTCAAATGGGCCAATATACATTTAACATTGTTATGTATTATTATTTATTCTAAAACATTAGAATCATCCATCCGTTCGGATCCACGACTATATGGGTGACCCCTAGTCGACCGGCACCCTCTGATTGCATGTGAGGCAGCACGACACAGCAGCAAACTTATGGACCTTCTGAGGCCACACAGGCATTCAGCATAGCTTTTATTCCCACGTGATGAACGCAATCGAGCAATTGTCCTGAGCAAAACCATGGCGTCGGGTCCCGCAGCACCAGAAGCCGTGAACACCAGCGGCATAAATCTACTCCTTTCGATATCGATGATACGTTCCGCGTATTTTGATCTTTTTCTCGCTTCATGAAAATCAAATGCAGCTTTTCTCGTAGACGCACACGATAAGCAAAATGGTTGAAAACCGTTACTGCAGAAGTAAGATTACCTGACATTAATGATTTCACGAACAGCGACTTCCAATTGCGCTTAGAATCGTATCGTGACTGGGATACCTTTAAACGTGATTAAATACATTTACCCTCCCTTACTAATTCATCAAAATTTTGGCTTTGCCAAAGAGACAGGCGACGCGACATCAATTGACGTACATATTTGATTTTCGAAGAACCTACTTTTTGTAAAACGCACTGACAAATAATTGTCACCTTAATAAGCGACGAGCCTTCGACGTCATCTTCGCGACAAGCAGTTTCAAACAATTTGTTTAGTTCATTTAAAAACATTCGGCTTTCGTTATTATTATTAATTTTTTTTAGTAATTTATTTTCTTTATTAGTAAAACATAAAATTAAAGGTAACCCTCTAATGGGCCCTATTTTCTAATGCACCGGGATACCATCCTTGCGAGACGGATGCCTATTCTACAACGCAGCGTTGAAATTACATCCGAATACTTAACCTCTGCTCTTTCGGCGATAGTATTCGCGATTTTTTTCAGAAGACTTTCCGTGCCCTTACCTGCACCTCCAGAGTTCGACAACACAACAGGAATGAAAGATGCTCTTTCAATTTCGGTTATTCTTTCTAGATATTTATTTCTTTTTCGGCTTTCGTGATACTCAAAACACGCACTCGGATTCCTTGATAAATTCGACGGCGCGAGCGCATTAAAAATGCAAACATCTATTAAAGTACGTTCCGTCTTGTCACCAAACAATCCGTTGCATGATATGTCCAATCTCGCTTCTTTATCCTTAGTAGTTGTTTGTTTCAAGAAAGTTACATTTGAAGAAACAGGCGCCAGTCGAGGTTCGATTTGTACAGATGGACATATCTCAGTAAGCGTGTATGCTAAGAAATCCCGTACCACGTCATGTCTCATAGATGGAAGTCCACCAAGTGAACACGAAAGCGAGTGCGCCAGAGAATTTACTGTACCACATTGACAATAGGACGGAGCGCTTTTTGGAAGAAAACCGTATCGCGCCGCCAAAGCGTCTCGAAATTCATCGTTGCTTAGCCTTGAATTCTTTTCATGCGATGGATAAACTGAAAGCCATGATGATGCACCTTTGACTGACGAGTGTTCTATTGACCTTCTCAATAAATGATTGCAATTGTCGAGAATATTATTGCGATTAATTTTACAACGGGAGATATTTTGAGCGCGGATTAGTCTAATTATCGTATCTTGTTTTCCTTTTAGTGATTCGCCGGAGTAACCTTCCAAACATGGAGCGCATAGGGAAGTAGATGATTCATATTCCGATTGAACCAATGCTGAAGGATCACGTATACTTACGCCACCGTCCCTGTAACTGAGGCAAAGCGTTCTCCATATAAATTCATCACTTGAAAGATCGATATTAAACAGCTTAGATATCATCATTTTTATTCTTTCAGACAGAGGACCAATCCAATCTACAGAACATGCACAAGTCCTCAAGAGATGCGACCATTTGTGCTGAATTGATCTGATAAAAGCCGTATACGCAACCGGAACATCGAGTTCACCCATATCTACCAACCGTTCAATGGAATTCGATATATCCTGCACAAATGATGATACAAAGTGCTTAACGTAAGCGTATTTACCGATCGGGGAACCGAGAATTTTCACACCGTTTTCCATTATCGGAATATTGGTGTCACTGAATTCTGTTTGTAGCGATGTGCTGTCATATCCGTTAGAGTAGATTTTACATTTTTCGGGATTGATGTAAAAACCATACTTCGGACCAAGCAACATTAACATTTTGAAAGCCGCCTTAACCATACTAGGCGGACCAACCATATTACCATCATCAGCATACCATAATTGTTCAACATTGGGGCATTTTTTTATAAGCCGGTATATTAATGGTAGCGTTGCGGCACTGAAAGCAGCCATTGAAAAAACATCACCCTGTGTAAATCCTTCTGAAGACCATATGTATTCGTTTCCTGTAGCCATTCGAGTAGGATCTCTATACAAGTTTGACAATACGACTGATAATGCTGGACAAATATAAGGCATATTACGTAAAGCCAATTTTCTATTAATGCGATTAAAAGCATTGTCCGCGTCGATGGTGATAAGTATGTTGTTCTCATTAGAAAGATGTGTTTTCAGAGCATGAATAACACATTCAGTTCCGGCCCAATGTGATGCACAACATTGTATAGAACCACATGTGTGTTGCAGCTGAGGCTGAACAACTTTGAGTATGGCCTTCGAAATAATTCTTCTGGAGACATCCCCGATACCTATTGGACGAATGCCATGAAGTTTGCTTAGTGGAATTAGTCGGCTTGTGGTAAAAGCCTTTATCGAAGTTTTAGGTATTTTACAAGTTGACAAATGCTTTGAGAAGAGAGCCAGTGCATCCGCTAGATTTCGCGACTCAGTTCCAAACGTAGATAGCATTGCGATCCATGCCTTCGCATCAAGGCCAGATGGGCCTGCTCCACCACTCATTCTACAAGCAGCCGTGATAATTGAATCTGCGTCAATCGAGTCGAATGCTATCGGATGGAAGACTGTATCTTTTTTCAAGGGGGAAGAAAGGATGGCATCTTCATCTAGTAATGCAGGCTCTGGATGCTTGTCGAGAAGAAGTTGCCGTACTGTTTTATCCTCAATAGCATCATCGATATCCAAAGGTATACCAACTCCAGGTTCCAAATCCAATAACCTTACGGTAGTTGTCAAACGCCCGTTAAGAACGAGCTTTCTGAATGAGCGACGCCAGTCGTCCTCGATATTATCAATTTTGTTTCTTTTGGAATTTTGATATTGCAGATAGCGGGCTTCGCCTAGTAGTGCACCATAATTACCGGTCTGCCAAGATTCCACCCTTCTCTGTATAAGTTCTTTTGCTTGCTTCATTTTTGAGTTTCGGCATCGTTGTAGCACGAGTTGAGGTAAAATAATCGCCAATTTAAGAGAACAACTGTCCGATGCTGCAAATTCATAGATGCGAGCCATTTCGGAAATAAACGATTTCGACGCTTGACACCTTGGTAGTCTTAACAAATTCGGCTTCCAGAGTGCCACTTCCGTGAATATCACATCGATGTATTCAGGTGAAACACTGTTTTGATGAGATATTGACGCTTCACATTGTATGTCGTCGTTGTGGACTGGTTGGATTGGATGGACAGATTCGTTATTAAAGGTGTTATTCCGATGTCCATCGTTACAATGATTTGTGTTTATATTGGTAATATCAGCAGGATTTTCGAGTTTATTAAGGCAGTGTGCTGCCGAACAATTTGTACAAGGATGTTTCGCTCTTGCACATTTACAGTTTTTGCATTTAGCTGCCTGTCCATTACACGTACAGCATTTGTATGTAGAGGATGGGACACCTCGAGGCATGCTTGTGTGTTATAGTGACTGTAAATAGTTATTTGTTAGAAGCTTAGAATAATAATAAGCTATTTCGGAAGTTTGTTCTCAATGGTAAGATAACGGCAGCGATGAAATTAATCAAGACAGAGTATGGACAAGGCGTGCCAATGGGCCTGGATACTTTAACATGTGGTAAATAAGTGAAACAGATACTTATTGATAAGCATCCACAACCAGCTGACATACATGAGGAAGCACTAGTCACTCAACCAATAACCGAAATACATGACTTCAACCAAGTTGCTTTCGAGAGTATTGACGGATCAAAAATAATTGAGGCTGCTAAGAGAACAAAGGGTAGTGCAGGACCTTCTGAAATGGACGCAAAAGCATGGACCGAAATGCTTTCGAATTTCGGTACGGAGTCACAAAAATTAGCGGATGCGCTAGCATTGTTTGCTCAACGAATCGCTACTAAGGAAGTTTCTGATGAGTCGATCAAAGCTTTTACGACAAGCCGCCTTATTGCATTAAGTAAGAATCCAGGTGTGCGTCCAATTGGAATAGGTGATGTCTCAAGACGTATCGTATCGAAAGTCATACTTGATGTTGCACGGCCACAGCTACAACAGATATGCGGTAAAACACAGTTTTGTGCTGGTCAACGCGCAGGTACTGAATGTGTAGTCCATGCCTTACGTGATTTGTTATCGAGTAAACCAAATTCGGTGGTCTTGACTATTGATGCAGATAATGCATTTAATCGAATCAACAGAAAAACTGCCCTGGCCAACATGCCACAAATATGCCCAGCGCTATCGAATGTTCTGTCAAACCTCTATAGAAATCCGACGTCATTGACAATTGGGAATGAAATCATACTCTTCCAAGAAGGATTTACACAGGGAGATGTTTTATCGATGTCTGCTTATGCTGCAGCTACACTTCCTAGATACAAAAGATATCTGTGGAGTATCCTGATGTGCTCCAATGCTGGTATGCTGATGACGGCAATATGGTGGGTGATCCTGATACAGTGAAGATGGCGTTTGAACTGCTACGAAAAATTGGACCGTCATATGGTTTCTTCGTTAATCCGGCGAAATGTCGACTATACGGAAATGGATGTATAGCTGAAACGCTCCACGCTTTATTTGATGATCTTCAAATTTCTGTTGACATGGATGGCGTGTCTATATTGGGGTCTCCCATTGGAAAGGATGACTTTGTAAAAGAGCATATTCAATCTGATGTACGTTCGTTGATCGAGACAGTTACTCCTCTCACACAAATCGGTCGTTCAGAGCTACAGATTGCTTTCGTTGCTCTCATAAGATCTCTTCAACAAAAATGGATACATATGCAACGATCATGCCATTGCTCGATTGAGTGGTTTGAGGCGCTGGCACAATCGATAAGATCGATGATAACTGAATTAACTGGAATTGACATTGAAACAAATGAAGTTCTATGGAGGGTGTTTAACATGACTTTGAGAGATGGTGGTATCGGCGTTAAAGACCCTATGCGTTCAGTAGACCAAGAATATAACGCTTCACGTATGGTGTGCGAGCCATGTTTAGGAGACGTTACGGGGCTAGATCTAATAAATAATCAAAACAGATTATGTAAAGAAATTCGTGCTAACCGTTTTAAAGCGGAAAGGATGAATCGCAATGACATTATAAATCAGGTCGACCCTACTCTCAAGAATGCCATCGAGCATGCATCAGTATCTGGATCATCTTCGTGGTTGTCAACATACCCAACAAACAGTTATTCTTCCAGAATAAGTAATACAGTCTTTCAAGATGCACTAGCCACCAGATACGGATTTCTCCATCCCTCATCACCGAAATACTGCCAATGTAAAGAACAAAACTCGATATCACACACTTTCTCGTGCCCTTTAGGCGGCTTGCCATCAATGAGACACGATGCCGTCCGTGATTTTCTAGCGAATAGATTATCCGAATGTTGTCGTAACGTAGCAATCGAGCCAAAACTATCCCCTCTGCATGATGAAATATGCTTCCAAAATCACGGTACAACTATTGATCGTGAAGCGAGACTTGACATATCATGTTCCGGAATCTTTGGAAACAGAACGGAGTGTACTTTCCTTGATATCTGCGTGTTCAACGCATACGCTCCCTCTAACTCCAGTAAGAGTATCGGATCATGCTTCGAATATCATGAACTAAGGAAGAAAAGGAAGTATCTTGAGAGAGTAAATAGCATAGAGCATGCATCATTTATTCCCGTAGTATTTTCGATGCTCGGAGGGGCGGGTACGGAAGCGGCAATCCTGTTAAAGAGAATAGCGAGCTCCTTGGCAAGGAGTCATAACAGCTCAGACAACGATGAAATAAGCAGATTACGTAGTGGCATCAGCGTTATCCTTGCAAAGATGACTTCTCGATGTGTCCGTGGAGCTCGATCAGCTATAAATCGTCCTCAAAGGGATTTATGTTTAATCAATGAAGAATAATTTAGTGACTTTTTGAATATTAAAACTGGCTTGGTGAGGTTTTTTTTTCTTTAAAATTGTAAATTAAGGCCCATTTGCGGGAACCTATATTAATGTAATAATATTTATAATAAAAAATATATAAAAAAATTAATAATAATATAATAATCGCGGGGCAATAATATTTACCCGATATTATACTTATATAATATTATTTACAATAATATTTACCCGTTGGCATAATATTTATGCCCCGCGATTACGCGGGACAATTATTACGCGGGGCAATAATAATTAATAATTTTTTTATTATTATTATGTTACTCGTTTTTTTAAAGAAGAAGAAAGTATTACAAAAATAATCATCATAGTTAGTTTATGGAAAAGTCGCATAGGTTACCGCCGTCATCGTCGCGCCATCGTATTGTCGTATTCGATGTAATCGTCTTTTCTGTTGCTCGGGCGGCATCAATTACTGGTCGTCCTCTGGAGGACCGGAAACCTCTGATACACCGCGACGTTGCTCGGCAAATCGTAAAACCCACGATGCTTTTTAAACGATACAAGCATTTACCGTAGGAGGTGTGGGCATTCGATTGTAGGAAGGCAATACGCTGTAGGACTTTGCGCCCGTTTTCTGCTAGACCACCTGACGTTGATAAAGCAAAAGGGATGAATGAGCCCTGTTCAATTTTTTTCACCCTTTCGGCATATTTTGTTATCTCTCTTTGTTCATTATATCTGTAAGCGCCGGCAGTTGTCGAAGAATACGATTCCGCAAGACGATTGAAGATCGTAACGTCTATGAACGTTCGCTGGAATCGATTTTCGAACAAGCCATTGCAAACTACGTCGAGCCTTGCATTCATTTCCCTGGAGGTTGAAGGATGATCAAAATAGACGTTATCTGGAACAGACTCTAACACCTGTTCGACACCTACACCACGCAGACAGACGTTAATTCTTTCGCCAAAACGTCTCTGACAGCGTCGTGGCGTGCAATTTGAAACCCGCCACGTTTACATGACACTAGGTGTGAGGCGGTAGCTTTCTCGCTACAGACACAGAATTGAGGAAGATTCGGCGGATCCCAGTTGTATCTGACAGCAATGCAGTCTGTAAACTCGGTGGGTGACAACGCGAAATAATCCTTTTCGACATGCATTGAAGATAGCCATGTCGAGGCACCGGGCATTTTTGCATGGGCCAGAGCTTGCTGCGTAGACTCAGGCAGATCGATCATTGCTTGCGTAATGCGATTACTAAGGACGCATAATTTCTCCTTTGCGATCGACAAACTGATTTGTTCTTGGTGTGCTCTTAATTGGCCGTCTTCCAAGCCTGTGCTATATGAATCGCATATGTGTTGCGACGCCAGGTAATCCATCGTGTAAGTTGCAGTGGGATCCATTATCCCCAGGCCTCCTAAAGCTAACGGGCTGGTTAGTACAATCTTCAGTGATAATAATAATTATAATAATTAATTTTTTTTTAAAATAACTTTATTGAAAAAGAAAAGTAAATTTTACAGAAATTAGGTTCCCGTAAACGGGCCTATAAATGAGATTTATTGTCAGGAAAGATTGGATGTCTTCTACTTGATCGCGGCATTCGCAGACATAGTGAAGAAGACATAGTTAGTCTTCGAGCACAGCGCAAAACTCGCTGTGGTGGGTTGTCATAAGATTAATAGGTTTGGAACAGCTGGAACGTGGCGAGCGTAAGCATGCGGAAACTGATCGTGCGATTTCAAAACTGATGTCTCGTTTCATCTTTATGGCTAGATCAGGATAAGAACGCGTTGACCGATGCGTCAGTTTTGAAGCCGTGGTTTTGATTAATCTTTCCGCTTCTATGCCCATTCCTCCCGAAGTGGAGAAAATAAGAGGTATGAAAGACCCTCGTTCAACTAGCGCAATCCGTTCACTGTATTTGGCTTTCTTGCGACTCTCGTTGTATTCGAAAACAGACTCAGGCTTCCTTGATATGTTCGATTAAGCAGGTGCAGCAAATACATTAACATCAAAAAATGTTCGCTCAAATCGACTACCGTGCAGCCCGGAACAAATTATGTCAAGACGCGCGCTTGGATCACGGGTTGTTGTTGTTCGTTCGGAAGTAATATTTTCAGGAACCTCGGTTAGCTGAGGTTCGCAAGCTACGCCGTGAGATATGCGGCTAAGATAGTGTGAGATGATGTCGCGGACTGCGTTATGCCGGATCGAAGGCAAAGCACCTCGTCTACATGATAAGGAATGAGCCACACTGACTCGAGTGCCGCAAATGCAGTTGCTAACTCCAATCTTAGGATCAGTATGTCCATACCTTGCGTTCAAAGCATCCCTGAATTCGTTAGAAGAAAGATAAAAAATTTCATGCTTGAGCGGAAGCGCACTTAACCACGAAGAAGCTCCACTGCGAGCAGCATGCGCGATCAGATTACTGGTTGCGGGTATCGCTAAGATCGGAATTTTAGAGAGGCGTTCTTGGTGCGATAGTGATCGTAGTGTCTTGATTTCGCTAAGCATAGTTTTCTGCCTCTCTCTTAGGCTATCGCCACCTGAACCAGAATTATAGGTTGAAATTAGCATGTTTGAGGATTTGCGTTCAAGTGTGGCTGTGGTTGCAAGGTTCGCGATACCAATACCTCTAAATTTTAAAGGAGAGCACAATATTGACTTCCAGTCTTCATCGAGGTCCCAGGACACGAAGTTTGGGAGAAGCTGTGTGGTTAAGGTGTGTGAGAGATCCGACCAGATAGTGGCTGAACAGTCGCAGGTGCGCATTATATGTGTCCACTTAAATTGGACGGAGTTGATTAATCCTGCAAAAGCAACATGCGGATCTACCTTGGCAACATAATCGAGACGTTGCAGCATTGTGGTCCATGTAGACAGAAGTTTTGCGGTTGCTGCATTTACAAAATCGTTGGACCCGACTGGACTGCCGAGAATGATGATTCCATCGGTGGAAGTTTTTATTTCGGGGTCGGGGAGGTTCGATTGATCAATATGAAGGTGTGATAGGAGGTGAGACTTACGTGTGTTTACGAAATAGCCATACTTTGGTCCATCGGTATGAAGCACTTCCCATACCTGTTTCAAAACGTCAGTGGTCCCAATAAAGTTGGCGTCGTCTGCATACCATTTTTGGAAGACCGACGGAACTTTGCGTTGAATTGCTTTTATCAAAGGGAGAGAGGTCAGGGCGAAGCCAGCCATCGCCAAAGGATCGCCCTGGGTGAAACCTTCGGTGGAGTATAAGCTTTGACTTCCCACAATGAGTTGTGCAGGGTTTGCGTAGACATTACAAAGAGCCCGAGAAAGCGACGGGCATACGAAATCTATGTTGTGTAATGCCACCGCTCTGTTTGTTCGGTTGAAAGCATTTGAAGCATCGATTGACAAAATACAGTGGTCGTTGTGACGGTTAAACTCATCTCTAAGTGTGCTGATGGCGACTTCGATACCGCCTTTTTGAGAACCCCCAATTGAAAGGACCCAGCAACGTCCTGAATGTCATTGCGAACAATATCTAGAATGACCCGGCTTATAATGCGTCTGACAGTATTGCAAATACCTATGGGGCGGATTCCTCCTTACTTTTTCTCTAAAGCAGCCAGACGGCAAGCGGTGAAAGCATCTAAAGTTCCTGGAGTGAGTGGTTCTGTTGCGACGAAGATAGCGAATTTGGCTAGTGCTTTGGCTAGGCTAAGTGAATTCGAATCAAAATCTGTCAGCATTTGAAGCCATGAGCGAGCATCAATTCCGGACGGACCCGAGCTTCCTTTGGTTTTTTTACTCGATCTGATAATGTGTGTTTCGTCCAGAGCATAGAACCGGCTGAGATGATGTACTTTGGATCCAGGGAACGGGGTAGTCAAGAGGGTATCTGGATCAGCTTGATGTGCCTCGGGGTGTAAGTCTTGAAGCATTGATATTACTGAAGTGCCATCAATGATATGTTGTGGATGCAGGGCTTTTGTTTCAATCGTGTCTTCTAGCACAGTCGTGCTGGCTCTTATTTGGCCCTTTGTTACTAGGCCTTGATAACGTTTAACCCAGCTTCTCGGTGGGAGAGGCTTGCGGGATCCGAAATTACTTTGCAGATACAAAGCTTCGTTATAAAGAGTTTCGTAATCTTTATTTTGCCAACTGACTAATCTTCGCTCGAGAGTCTTGCGAATCAGCGAGATTTTTCTGGATGGTATTCTTTGCAAAATACAGTGAGAGAAGACCGTTGTTTTCTGTAGTAGTGTCCGAGTGTCGGCATGGGCTTCTGAGGATTCCCAATATAAATTGGCCGGGGTCTCGACTATTTTGTGACTGGCGGAACAATGCGGCAATTCTATTAGGTTAGGTCTCCAATGAATTACTGCGTTAAATAAGTCGGTTATTGATTTAGGGGTGCTGGGTATTTCCTCGTTGAGAAAGTCATTCTGACAAGCATCCGTCGCTTGATTATCAAGTTGCGTGTTGGATTGAATTGTCGCGTCGATATTAGAGGTTTTGTATCTGCATCTCGGTGCGCGGCAGTTAAAGCATATCTTGTTTGACTTAGCGCAGCGGCAACCTTTGCAGACGGCAGCGGGGCCGTTGCAATTGCAACACAAGTGCTTATCTGATGGTTGTCCGCGAACCATATGTTAAACCAAATGTGATTTGCTTCAGAATTGTAATTTTAAAAGGTGTAGTTAAGTTTGTTGTTTTAGTCGATTAATGAAGAAGTCGATTTGCTTCTGTTTGTTATCTTCTCGTTGTAATTTGTGTATTTACTCAGTATCTGTGCATTTTACTCAGTACATTTTATATAAATAATTTTAAAACATAAAATAACTCTCGAGGTCCCAAGTATGATAACCGCTGTTCAAGATTATTCATGCAAATTTCGCTATAATTATAATAATTAATAATTTTTTTTAATAATCAAAATTTATTACTTTAAATTAATAATCGTAAGTTCTACAATATATACAATTAAGGTTCCCGCTAATGGGCTATTCGATTCAAAATTTAAAATTTAAAATTTTTAATAACGGTCAATCGAAATCATTGCAAAACAATCCTTTCTGGATTGTTTCCGGTGCAATTTTCTGTCATTTGATATTGTGTTCCCATTCTTGTGGATATCACGCACATCGATACACATTTTGCTAGTGTAAGTGATATATGTGTTCGCAAGGCTCTTATGCAATCACTGTAAGGCAGTGTTCTTCGCTCAGCAACTTTTGTGGACATCCAGCGCATTACCTTATCAGCTTCTGGTGTCATTACACCGGTAGCGGAGAAGACCATAGGAAAGAAAGCGGATCGTTCGATTTCGTTAATTCGTTCAGCGTACTTTGCAATTTTCCGTTGTTCGTGGTAGACATTGCATTCTCGGGGTGTTCTGTTGGAATATGAAGGTGCAAGTGGGTTGTATATACAAATGTCCAAAAAGGACCGCACCATTTTCCCGCCTAATAAACCCCGGCAAACAATATCTGATCTTGCCTGGATGTCAGTACATGTCGTTGATCTCTCAAATACGTGGTTGCGGGGTACAGGTTGTAATATCGGTTCTGTAGAAACATCACAACACACTTTAGCGAGTTCGTTAGCTAAAATATCACGAACAATGTTATGCCTGATAATTGTGACACTTCCGTTTCGACATGACATAGCATGATTAACTGTGGATGGTGATCCGCATGCACATCTTTGTGTTGCATTTCTTAGTGGAAGATTATATCTAGCACACATGGCATCTTGAAATTCTTGGGTGGTCAGTTGTGTATGTTTGTCGTGTGTCGGTTGATTGTTACACCAAGATAACGTCCCACGTTGTGAGGCATATATCACGACTTGCTTCTTCTCGGTGTCCAAACTTGTCAATATCCTCTCATATTTTAGGCGAGATGCTAAATTTCTTTCCTGTTTTATCTCGGCAACCGCACATTTCTGAGCATTGCCTAAACATATTCCCGACATTCCCATAATTAGGGGCGTACATATCCGTATGGAATGCTGATATTCCATCTCGGCTTCTTCTACGGGATTTGATATACCTATTCCTCCATGTTTTGTGGGCAGCATACATATCTCAATGATTTCTTTTTCAACGTTGTTTTGTCCAAGTAAATTGGGAAGAAGAATTTTTGTAATTGATTTCTCAAGAGGTGTGAACCATGATCCCCCTGTAGGGCATGTGCGCATTAAGTACCTCCATTTATGTTGAAGCGCGTGAACAAAAACGTAATAGGCTATTTGAGCATCAACTTCTGCGAGTTCGCTTATGTTTTCCACCATCCTAACCCAAAGTTTGATCCCTGATTTCGCAAAATTCTCAATGTATTCGGCTGTTCCACAAGGAGACCCAAGAACGACAATTCCTTCTGGCGTGATGTTCAAGCCCGTTTACCTGAATAATTGTTTGGCCTCGTCCAGGTTATTTGAATGTATTAATAAATTGCATTTCGGGACGTTTATATGAAATCCATATTTCGGACCAATCGTCAATAACCTCTTCCATACAAGCGATATATCCTCAAGTGAACCGATACACGAAGCGTCATCCGCGTACCAACGATGTGTCACATTGCTGGCACATCGCTGTAGATCCTGTATCAAGGGAATTGACGCTGCGGCAAAAGCGGCCATCGCAAGGGGATCTCCCTGAGTAAAGCCTTCCTTCGATATAACGAATTCGTCTTCAACACATAAAATGGGTGGTCGCTGGTAATAATTTTCCAGAGCGTTATGTATGGACGGACATATGAATTCAATGTTGGTTAAAGATAACTGCCTATTGATCGCGTTGAAAGCATTTCTCGCATCTATTTGTAGAACACAATTTAGCGAGTTCGTCGAGAATGTTTGTCTAATTGAGTGTACCACCGTTTCTGCGCCACACCTTTGTCCAGCACAAAGCTGTTTGTTCCCTGCGACATTCTGAAGATAGTCAGACACCGTGAGCAATATCGCTTTCGATATTATTCTTCTACTCACTTCCCCTATCCCAATTGGCCGAACCCCTGGATTCTTATTTAAGGGAATTAGTCTGTTTGCAGATAATGCCTGCATATTTATCTCACTGACGTGGTCAGTTGTAATACGTATCGCAATATCGGCCAAAGCATTAGAAAGACGGAGAGATTCGTGGTTATAATTATGCAACACGTCGCACCAATCAACCGCATTCATACCGGAAGGCCCACAGCTACCACGTGTTCTTTTTGCGGCACTCCGAATGGCATCTTTGTCTATTGAAAAGAAAATAGTGTGATGATGATCTTTACAATCGGGTAATTTTGATTTGAGAATACATTCCGCTTCTACAGCCTCTGCATCCGGATGTAGGTGTTCGAGTACTTGCCTTACGCTGTCATCCGCAATCATGTCGCATAGTCTATGTAAACCCGATTGATTAGTACCCGTTTCTAGTAATTTCATCGCCCGTCTTATTTTTCCATTTCGAATCAATCTCACAAACTCTCTATGCCATTTATTCTCTGATATATTCTCTCGAGTGTCGGGTATGCGATTTTTCATACGCTCTTGTAGTATTTTACTCTCCTCAAACAAACTCGAAATGTTATTGTTTCTCCATAGGTTCAGTCTGCGTTCTAGCACTTTCCGAATGACACTCACTTTCTTGCATTCAACTTTTTGTCTCATTAGCTGACAAAATATTGTCGCCATTCTCAATGATTGGTTCTCACGATCTTCGGAACAAGCAGCGTCTTCGTACAGATCCGCTAGAATCCCAACAAACTGAACACTGGCTGTGCATCGAGGAAGCCGAAAAAGGTTCGGACGCCATTTAATGCATTCCTCAAATATCGTGCCATAATACGATATATGATCTACATGACTGGTGGTTTCCATGCTTGCGACTATTTGAACTGATATATCTGATTCGACGATCGAATTTGTAACACGTTGTTGTTCAATTTGTTGACAGTCTTGCTCCCGTTGAGGGTCTGCTTTATTTGTACACTCAGGTGCAGTACAATTTGTACATCTGCGATATTCTTTCGCATATCGGCAGCCTTTGCATTTTGCTGCTTATCCATTGCACGTACAGCATTTCCTCATATTTGAAGGTTTTCCCTTTGGCATTAAGGAAGTCAATCGTTGTACGTAGTTTGTAATTGTGTATTGTAAGAACTTTAATAATTTTTTTAAGGAGAAAAATTTATTTATAAAACTAAAACAAATAAAGTTAGATCAATAATTAGCTGCTCTCGTCAGCCTCGCTGATGGCTACAACGTTGTTTCGGGTTTTGTTAACGGATCCTGGTTTTGTTCTTGCGCTTCGAAGACACGCGCTGGCTGAACGGGAGATCCCAAAGGCGACACGGCGCTTAATGCGTGACACGATGTGCGCGTACGATTCATTTCCTCGGCGAGCCTTAACTGCAGCAATTTTCTGGAATAACCCATTCGCCTCCTTTCCCATGCCACCGGATGATGAAAAAATGAGTGGAATAAATTTGCCCTTTTCAACAGTCTCGATTCTTTCCCAATATTTTGAATTCTTTCTGGACGAGTTATATTCGAATGCGGAGTCAACAGATTTGGAAACGGTCGATTGAGCAAAAATGCTAAATAGATTGACGTCAAAAAACGTCCGCTCGAATCTCTCATTTCCCAATCCTCGACATGATATGTCCAGTCGAGCACCCAGGTCACGACTGGTCGCGTTGTTTTCAAAATTCAAAGTATCTGGGACAGGTTGCAGTCTAGGTTCAGTCTCAACATCACGACTAACTGACGTTAACTCCTTTACAATTATGTCGCGAACCGCATCGTGCCTTATTGATGGCAGACCACCTTTGCGACAAGATAGTCCATGGCTCAAGGTCATTAAGTCACCACATGGACATATGGAACCAATCAAATCCCGCGGGGTTTGACCATAGCGTGCGGATAGGGTATCCGTAAACTCTTTCGCTGACAGATGAAAGTGCTCACTTTTCAATGGAAGGGCACTTAGCCATGATGACGCACCATTTCTCTGGGCATGTTTTATTGCAGTCCGCACAGTCGTGTCCATTTTTTGAATCGTATCTGACAAACGACAGTTTAGTGAAGTTATGCGACCCGTTGCCAAACATTGAACCAGTTTCGATTGAGAGTTTCGTAAAGCTTGTCCTGTAATTCCAGACTCGTATGTATGGCTGATTGCTAGCGAAAAATCATAATCTAGTGAGGATGTAACTGCAGGGTCATGTACTCCCAGTCCGCCTAAACTTAATGGAGATGTCAAAATAGTATCCCATCCATTTTCGGTTGGCAACCCTGTCATTTTTGGCAAGAGTTTATCCCTTAACAGACCAGAAACAATTTTCAACTGATCGGTGTTGCAATCTATCGTTCTTGTTATGTATGTCCACTTCGATTGGATTGCTTTTGTAAGGCCTATGTATGCAACATGAGGGTCAACATTTGCTACTTCAGCCAAGCTTTCGAGAAGACTGACCCAACCATCGACGCATTGGCTGACTTTCATTGCTTCATATTGTGGTGTACCAATAGCGGAGCCTAGTACTGATATTCCATATATACTGATCTCTATATCGGGCGAAGGGTGTTGGTCGATTTCGAGGCTTCGATGTGAAAGCAGTTTTGATTTGCTTGGATTCACTATATAGCCATACTTTGGACCTTCCCTCATTAAAACATCCCACACTTTCTTGATATTCAGTAGGTCTCCGACAAAATTAGCGTCATCGGCATACCACACCTGATGAACGTTAGGAACGCGTTGGTGAATTTTGTCTATTAGCGGTAGTGAAGCCAGAGAAAAACATGGCATTGCGAAGGGGTCGCCTTGAGTAAAACCCTCCTCAGATAGCAAAGTATCGGTTCCGACAGCCAACATTGAAGGATTTTGATATAAGTTATGCAATATACAGGATAATGACGGGCATATGAATTTGAGATTATGGAGAGCTGCTTGTCTGTTTATTTTGTTGAACGCATTAGTCGCATCGATTGAAAGGAGACACGAATCGGTTTTTTTTGTACAAAGATCGAAGCTTGTGGACGGCATGCTCAACACCACATCTTTGACCTGCAGCTGTTTGAACATTTCCTGCGACATCCTGTATGTCATCTCTTACAAGGGTGAGGATGGCCTTTGAGATTATTCGTCGAGATGTGTCCGAAATGCCTATTGGACGGATACCACCATTGCTCTTTTTCAATGCGATCAGTCTGCAGCTCGTAAACGCTTCTAAGATTTTTGGCGGGATCGGCTCGGTTGCAATCCAAATTGCGAAACTTGCCAGCGACTGTGATAACATTTGAGATTGAACTCCGAAATGGGTTAGCATATGTTGCCAGGCAGTGGAATCAAGACCTGACGGACCTGCACCGCCTTTGGTTCGCCCGCACGCAGAAAGGATACTATTCTCGTCAATGGCGTAAAAGCGGCTGGCGTGATGCTCTTTGGAGTTTGGATGCATCGATGTGAGCAACACTTCGTTTGGCGGAATTTGCGCTGAGGGATGAAGGTCCTGAAGTCTCGATAGAACTGATCTTCCATTTACGATTTCATCAGGGCGTAACACGGCTGATAATGCTTTTTGTTCTAAAACAGAAGTGGAAGCTGTCACCTTTCCTGATGTTAGAAGTTGCTGGTAGCGACGTATCCAATCTTTGCAATTTTGTGTTCGTTTGCTTGCTAGGTGGCGCTGATAGTAGTGAGCCTCCTTGTACAGAACTCCATATTCCTCCTCACACCAGCTTTTCAGACGTCTCTCCAGGACTTTTCGGATGGAGGAAACCCTAGCGGTCGGAATACGTTGTAAGATAAGCTGGGACAATACGACTGCCTTTTTTAGATAAGATATGTCATGATCACGTTCGTGAATTGCTTTTGAATACAACGATGCGAGGGTAGCAACAAAACGATGACTAGCTGAGCATACAGGGAGGATAAAAAGATTCGGTGCCCAGTGGGAGACATTATAGTAGATCTCATCAATGCTCAATGTCATTTGATTTGGGGCATGTGCACTTTCGTGGAAATGTAAATTAGGACTCCTATTTGCGATGTTTTTATCATTTGAAAGTATTGATATTGTCGGGTTTCCCGAGTTTGTTTCTATTTGGCATGTGCTACTGTCAACATTGTAATCTGTATCAGCTTGTAAATCCCTCGTTCCCTTTGCAACAAGTACGCTCGCTTGTAACGTTTGAAGGATGCCGTTCCGGCAGTTAATCGCTCTGCAATTGAAGCATGACGTTTTGCTCTTTGTGCATTTACAAAGCTATTATTAATTAATTATTATTAATTAATAATTAATAATAATATAATAATATATAATAATTAATAATATTAATCTATTATTAAATAAATAATAGATTAATTAAGAATTAATTAATCTATTTAACATTATTTAACATCAGTTGATACCCTAATTTTAATACCTTAACCGTATTCATTAGTTTAATAACTAGACAAGCAAAACAATTTTTATCCATTTCGGCAAGCTTCCTTTTTCAATCAAAAACAACAATAAATGTCAAAGTAAATAAATGTCGACTGTCAAAAATAAATGTGTCAAAATATATCTATATATTTATAGTGTTTTGTGTCATACCAGAGTATTTTAATAGTTTATAATATTTAATAATAATTAAATATTATAAATATTAGTAAATATTAATATTTTTAATTAATATTTTTTCCTCTGTTCGTCGTCTCTCCCTTTGAACAATATGTTTTGAAAGCTACCTATTTCTGCAGCAAATAGAAATGTAAAAGCATAATGTCTTAAGTCAATTCTGACTGTGGAAGTTTTCCCACTTAACCGATTACGTACATTTTATATAAATAATTTTAAAACATAAAATAACTCTCGAGGTCCCAAGTATGATAACCGCTGTTCAACATTATTCATGCCAATTTCGCTATGCAGATAATTTCTGATTAATTAATGTTGATAATTATTATATTTATCATATATATTATTTATATTAATATTGTCATTAATTTAATTCTTTTCTGATAACTCATATGTATTTGACGCTAATAACTCAGATGCTAGCAGTATTCTTTGGAGTAGTGAAACATTAGTGAACGAAGACCTAACATCCGCAATCATGAAATATAATGCTTGATCACTGTATTTGACTCCTTGGTAAATCCTGGTCCGACCTTTACATACTAAAGTACTGGATCTATATAAATGCGTAGAAGTATGTTTTTTTGCTAGTATGTTAAAAAAATCGTATGAGGCAATTACTGGTCGAAGTTGAAGAGTGAGTAGGTATAAGTAGGTATCTTCCATTAAATAGAAGTATCTACCTATTAGGCATCTTCTATCAGGTATTGAGTAGGTATCTTCTATTAGGTAGAAGATAGAGAAATCTTGCTTGAGCTTGAGACGACTTTACTTTATCATACCATAATTTAGAAATCTTCTTGAATTTTAGAAATCCATTAGTGTTGAGTTAAATTGTCGTTCCCGTTTTAATGTTGTATTACTCATAAGCCTTGTAAATTTATCAGATGATAACAATTCATGCTCATGTGCTACATAATCGGTTGTATATAATATCTACGACCGTTTAATATATATTTTTAATATGAACATTACCATGCTAATATTGCCATTTATTTAATTTTTGTATTGCTGATTTAGAATATTAGGCTCGCATCAAAATATTTAAACAGTGATATTTGTAAAAAATATCGAATATTGATTCTGTTTAGTTAAGGGGACGGGTGATCCCTAGCTATATTGTATATCAGAATTCCACTATATTCTCGAGATTTTCTGTAATCAACAATCCTTTCATTATATAAATGTAATTTTCACAATTAATTACAGGATCATTACACACTTATCAAACCGGTAAAGATCTCAATATTATGCGTCCTGTACACCGACATTATTATTCTTTAGTAAAAAGCATCAATACAAGCAAACACACACTAAAATAATAATTATATGCAGAAGATAATTCCATGTTACATTATAATTATATCGAAATAGAAGTGCACTTTATATTGGGCTTAACGCTCTGTCAAGATTGTCTTCGTCGTTGACATTCGACATATTATAATCTGCATTACTTTCCACCTTTGTGCACACTTATTACTAACTACAAGCAATTCTTCATCACGAATATTTTCTGATACTCGTGTGCCAAAATTTTCTGACATGCAATTAAAAGTATTATGCATATTGCTAGAAAATTATAGGCTCACGGAAAATACGATTATATTTTATAAACAAGCTTTCGATCGGTTAGATATTTTTCAAAATGCAACATTTACAATAGGCACGTCTTATATAGTATAAAACGACCAGAGGAAAAATTATTCATATTCAGTGATTCCCGTTTCGTTTTTAAGTGGTAATTACAAATTTCAATTGATTTTGTTGTATGCCATCACTAGGTTCTTTGTCGCTATGTATATGAACTTGTTGACCAAAATTCAGCGCAGGTCGTCTTCTTTCGATAAGCATGAAGTTTGATCGAATCCAATGGTGTTGTTTGTTTGGAGAACATGATTTGTAAAGGCTGACGACGTTTCACCTTGTTTGAGGGCATAGCGATGTTGGTATAGGAAAGAGTGTATTAAATTTTTTTGTCGTCCAAAAAAATGTGCACAAGTGAAAACGCTTATTTCGTGTCGGAGCATCAAAGCTCCTATGGAAATGTGCCTGAATTCAACGATTCCGCTGGAATTACAAATGTTAAAGATAAAGTACCTTCTCCTACATCTTTCCTTTCGGACTTGCAGGTTAGTCAATTTAATAAGAACTATGTTACTGACTCGGGGGAGCTCCCCCCGATACCGAAACTAAAAAATTTAGCAATCATTAATTCAGTTATGCCAATTGACAAGCATAAGCTTTTCAATGTTTTTTTTAAGTAGCTTCGTCCAGAACTACTCTGGAAGAGTAGTATTCAATTCGGTCCGATCATTCGTTAATCAACTAAGTCTCATTTTCGTCACATGAACTAATGGATGCTTATGAGTCATTTTTCAATAATAATCTGTCTTATATGGGATCTCTAACGCTAAAGCCCCTACAGGCAACTGTTAAGATTTCTAATTACCCTCTTTATTTGGAGGAGGAAGATCTGGTTCTCTTACGGGACACGTTCAAGTTGAGTTCAGTCCGCGGATTGAAATCTAAAACAGGGGAATCCTTACCTGTTGCGTTCTGCGGTACGGACTTAAACAACGCTGATATTTTGTCACGGAATGCAGTCAACCCCTTTATGGGGTATAATCTCAGATTCAATTTGGTTGATCAAGATTGCTTCACATTTCCTCATTGTAACTCCTGCCACTGCTGGGGGCACTGGGCCTCCTCCTATACGCGGGAAAAATCGTGCGGAGTATGCGGCAAATCATCCTGTATCGCTTTGTCAAAGGGGGAGAGGTGCGTAGCTCCCCCAGTTTGTACTAATTGTGGTGGGGACCACCCCGCGTGGTCACGTCGTTGTCGTATTTTCAGAGAATATAGAATGAAATATGCAGTCCCGGCTCCCCCAACTGGAAGAAGTTTTGCTGCTGTTGCCGCGCAGCCATCGGAAAGAATGTCCAACATGGATATTTTGCACTTGCTGGACAACAACAGGAAGAATACATTCTCTCAAATACAGCAGTGGCTAGCACCCATCCTTGGGGCGTTCCTAAGTTCTCCCTCAGTTCAGTTGCAATCGGAGAAAGATTGTCCGAAATCAAAGAAAAGGGGTGGATCAGCAAGATTGGTTCCACCCCTCAAGGTTGGCAAGCTGATAAAAGAGAAAGGCGCCTCAAAGGGAAATGAAGATACTGCCCCTGGGGTTACGATTCTGGATGGGGCTAGTGGCGGGAGGGGCGACCTTCCCGCACCTAGCTCTGTCTAGGTTGACTTCCCCCGTCCAACTTGTCTAACACAATAGTGAGTAAGCATGAGCCTTTTTCACTGAATATCCTTCAGTGGAATTCGGGAGGTGCTTCTGCCCTTAGCCTTTTATCTGGTAGATATGCAGATGTTATAGTCCTTCAGGAGACGCGGTCTATCCGTATCCCTCAGGACATTACTCGATTTATCCCTCAGCATATATACACCCACTTCACTCCGTATATAACGCCTCCTCACTCCTCTTCATCTCAAGGTCTTTTAACCTTAGTTAAATGCTTCTTAAGATCTTCCCTCCTTCTTAACTATTCTCGTCCTGCCCTATCTTGTCTAGCTATATCACATCGTAAGAACGGTAAATGTATCAGCATAGCCAATATTTATATACGGCCAGGAGAAATTCACAAGAACCGTGACCTCCTGGATCGTTTATTGGGTAGCGGCTATGACATGTTACTTGGTGATTTCAACGACAGAACTGGTCGTTGAATTAATACAGCAAACCGCAGAGCCAGGAACGAATATCTTATTCACAAACCACCATCCCCCACCTTTCATTGCTCAACAACTAATTCACTCCTCGACATATTACTGCTTCATAAGAAGTGGTTGTTAAAACCCTTCTGTACTGAGCAGTCGCGCAAACAACAGACCACCTCTCATAACCTAATTCGTTGGCGGTTCGAGGAAGATACGTTGCTGAGGAGAAGATTCCACTTTGATTCCATCCGGGTGGCCTTCTTTCAGGCAGCTATCCAACTCTTCCCCCAAATTTGGAATGAGAGTTTGACCGAATTTAATACCTACATCTCATCGCAAGCTACCGCGATACAATCGACTACCTATAAAGGTCGCATATACAATCCCACTCCAACAAAACTCAAGGTCCTAGCTAAAATGGTACATCTTCCTACTCTCTCTGTTTCCGCCAGACAAGCCCTCTCGAATGAATACTAAAGCACTAGATATAGGTTCCAGTTGAGTAGGGATAAGGCAAGCATTTATCGCCTTAGCCCTTCTCAGTCTTCCTTCTGGAAGATACTCAAGAAGGAGAAGTTTGTCTGTTGGAAGGATAGAGCATTAGGTTGGATTGGTAGAATAGGCCTTGATAAAGTTTTGGAGGAGGCACTATCCCTTCACAATTATGGAGCCACTCATTCACCCTAACCAATCCCGCCTTGGTTTGACTTCAGGAGTAGGGACTTATCTGTTACAGATATCCTTAACTCATGGGGGCCATTCTCGGGCACCTCGAGAACCCATGCGCCACTCTTCACTCGTGTCTGTCAGCTTTTGACAGACAGTCAAAGAAAGGAAGTCGCTATAACAATGCTATTAGCCTCCCCTTCCGACATTGCTAACATAAATATTAGCCGTCGAGTATTTTTACCTAAAAAGAAGTCGATTACATGTCCCGAAGATCTGCGGCCTATTTCAATTCAAAACTCCCTCATCTCCATTTACGAAAAAGCGCTTGCGCGTAAAATCCGCGACCATCTAAATAGGCGAAATTTAATCCCACAAGGTTTTCATGGGTACGTAAAAGATCGCTCGGTCCATTCAGCAATAGGTGAAGTGCAACAGTTTTGTCAGGATAACAGTCATCAGCTTGCTGTTGCTGTCTTTCTTGACTTTTCGGCTGCATTTGACCGCATTTCCATTCCTTTTGTTATCACTTCTCTCAGGTCCCTCGGGTTGCCTGCGAGAATTGTTAACAGGGTGGAAATATTGCTGTACTCCAAGCAATTCGTCTATGAAGACGACCCTGATGCACGTCAGTTCTATCCTATTACGGGTGTGCCTCAAGGCTCCCCACTTTCTCCAATCTTGTATCTTGCTGCCTCCATTGAACTATACAAAAAATTCAAACGCGATCAACATATTGTGGTATATGCTGATGATACCACAGCCCTGTTCTCTGGACGCAGGTGCAAAGATGTAGTCTCTGACATCAGCCATTTCTTTACAAGATTAAAAGATCAGCTGCCCATTTCCAATCTTGTTTTAAACTCCTCCAAATCGCAGGTGGTTGTCTTTAATGGCGCCCCTGTGACAAAGAAAAAACTCAAGAGATTAGCACTCTCAGCTCTTTCTTCCATGCTGACTAATCAACCACTCCCTACCTTCACAAATCGAGTAAAATACCTGGGATTCACCATTACGGTGAGCTGGTCAGCGAAAGCTGACCTGGATAGACTAAAATGTATCCTGAAGAGAGCTAGATGGGCCCTGAAACGGGCCCAACATCTGTCATTGAAAGAGAAATCCCAAGTGCGCCTCTGGGGTACTTGGGCTATCTCGGGATTAGTTTTATTTTCAAGAGGACGTCCCCCAGAACAAAGACTAAGGTTTCTCAAGCTCCTCGTCTCGCGTTTACCCAGCATAGTCCGCACCGACTGGACTCTTCGGGTGTGAAAGACCCCGGGTGGTTCAGTCGCAAGGCGGCGTGTTGGATTGGTTGGGGGCTCAGATCCCCATTGATTTGAGGCTATAATTCTGAAGAAAACGGGCTTGCATTAGAAGAGTGTCGATTACCTATGAAGAAGATTTAGACTGTAACTGTATCATTGTATTTATTCTATTTATTTATCTTGCATGTTATTTATTAATAAAATCTATTATTATTAATTTTTTTATTAGTTTGACCGATGCAGGCACATTCACAGTTGTTGCGCGAAATGCTGTATACTGTCCATGAGATGATGCGACAGGCTTTATTTTAATATATTACTCAATGTTTCATCTCTTTTATGGTCTATATCAATATTTTCGATATTTGAGCGTTTAAGATGATTCCTAAGAAAAAACCACGTTTTGTCATTTACAAAAGATTCTGTGCAAATATTTGATGTGACATATCCTTTTAAATTGTATTACTCATTTTGTTGCTAAAGATTCCGACAAAGTATTTGCGAATTGCTTTCTCGATAGATCAACAACAAAATCAGTACTCTGTAGAATATTGACAATGTTTTGTCGTTATTTTATTGCTAAGGTTTTAGTGAGGCAAACAACCTACGTAAATGGATTTGATCAAACTTTATGCTTATCGAAAGAAGACGACTTATTTAAAAGTTTGGTCAAGAAGCTCATATACATAGCGACACAGAATCTAGTGATGGTCAACAACAAAAGCAATTGGAATTTGAAATTAGCGCTTACAAACAAAACGGGAATCACTAAATATGAATAGTTCTTCCTGATCGTTTTGTATTATATAAGACGTGTCGATTGTAAATGTTACATCTTGAAAAGGATCTAACCTATCAAAAGCTTGTTTACAAAATATAATCGCATTTTCCTTGAGCCTATAAAATTTTTCCAGCATAATACTCCATTAGACTCACATAAAATTTTAATGTGATTACAAGTATTTTACACTCTTTGATTATAACAACACCGATTGAAAGCACTGAAGACAACTCGAAACAAATTGTTTATAAACAAACTATCCTATATACACAAAAATGTATATTTTATGTTACAAATACGTCTCTTTTTGGTGTTTATGAACGCATCGCTTTAAATTAGCAATTGCAATTTTCAGGGTACTAAATTGCTCTTCGTTGCTATTTTTGTGGTATCTGCGCTGTGAGAAACAGTGCTTTCTGTTATAATTATCCTGTACCAAAACATTTAAAGCTATGCCTATCGTCGCGACTGCAACTTAAGCTATAATGACAATGCTTATTACTGAGAATTGGCGTTCTTTAAGATCATTGATTTATAAGACCATTATTCGTCAAAACTTTAATATCTAGGACAAGCGCACAAGTGCTTCGAAGATTATTGTTCGTTCAGAACGTGTATATATAAACCAAGAGTGCGGAATTACAGGGTAAGATCGTATTGTTCTTCGAGGGTTTGGTTTAGAAAATTTGTATTAAAATCATTTGCTATAACTATGTTTTTGGTCGAGGGTCAAAACTAAAATATTGTTGACATTTCAACAATTTTAAAATTACTATTTGTGAACGTGCTCGTATTATTTCAGAATTATTAATTGGATACAACATTACCTAAAAAATTATAGAATGTAAAACTTGTTTTAAAGCCTATTTCACAAATTAATCAATTATACAACTTGTATATTGACGATATTATCTTGTGTTTATTTTTGTTTTGTTTTTGAATAAAATATACAAAAATGTGATTACATAATTGAATACCAATGAATCTATTATATTTTCCAATGATAAAAAATAAGGGATCTCGATATAGAGATTGTTAAATTTGAAATTTTGCATCAGAATCGATAAAATACTATTTTATTTTTTTATATTTCGCTAACTTTTGCTAGAATTATCATACCAAATGATACAAAAACAGGACGCATTTTCTCAAAAATTGTTCGTTTTGTATTAGATTTATATTGCATTAAATTACAAATTTTCTTGTTGAGTCTGCAAATCAATATTTCACTTTTACGAAACATAAACAATGACTTTGAGTCTGATAAATTAAGTATATTTCTGGACATCTACATTGCCACTAAAGATAATGTTTTTTTAAAATTTTTGACAATCAACCGTTATCAACATCAGTATGTCATCTACAATAAAATAAAATCTTCTACAGCAAAATAACAATGCTGGATTTCAAAAAAATATTTAACGTTTTTGTGATACCTTCATTCTTCCCATTCATTTTCGGTCGCCTCGCTTTGATATATATATCGATTCCATCAATTTTAAGCTTTCGTTGTTTTTCTCAATGTTCAATTTACTAACCGTAATTTGAATTTCTTCTTACGACGGTAATTTATTATGATCTTCTTGAAAATGAGATATTGATGGAGCCTGAATAATGATGTTGGGCCATTCGTTTGTTAATTGTTTGTGTTGTGTACCCTATATAGCTATCTTCATTTGATGCACAACAGCTGAATTCCGACTTTTTAATTGGTACACAACGCTAGGCAATTCATCGTACCTTGAGGAACCTTTGATTTTTAGAACTTTTAACTCGCGGCTTTTGTAGTAAATTATATCTTTAATATTTTCAGTTGATTTTACGTTATCGAAATAATGCTCTTCAGTTGTCTCTGTTTTTGTTTATATTGATTCGTCATTTGGACCTTATAAAATACCTTTATTTTTGTTTCAACCGTATTTAATGGGCATACATTTTGAAATCAGTTTGTTTATAAATTTTGAGATCTTGTATGTGAATGCTAAAATGGTTGATATTATTGAACGGATTGGCAGATCTACTTTGTTCTTCTGTATTTTTTCGAGTTTTGTATAAATATCCTGGAGTATAGCAAACATTATGTCGATCTTGAACGTCGGATCATATCTTTTCACATAAGAATTAACTTTTCTGATTAATGTGTTCCCCTCTATGCTCATTTTTTCTATCACTTTTTCAGGCTTTTCAATATTTCGGGAAAATTTTGTTTTGTCATCAGTAATAAATTTTATTATTTATTAGTGGAGAGAGTGAAGTAAAATATTTATTTAATCGAATTTTAAATAGACTACTGCTATCATCATCAGGAGTAAATGTTAGAAAAGATATTTTTACTCATGTCGTGGAATTATTTTCGAACCTTATGGTGTCTGGTACCGGTTGCAATAATGGCTCGATCTAAGTCAAGCAGCAAATCTGCGAGAGTTTGTCAGCTATAATGTCACGTATTATGCTGTGTCGAATAATGAGTAATCCGCCAGATTTGCAGGATAGCGAGTGACACATGTTGAATTGATTACCACACAAACACTTCAGAGGGGCATTAACCGGCTCCCAACCATATCTAGCAGCGATCGCGTCTTAAAATTGGTGTTTTTTATAAATTTATTTATTTATTTTTTCATAGTTACTATAATTTTTTTTATTTTTATTTATCGTAAGTTCTACAACATATACAATTAAGGTTCCCGCTAATGGGCCTTTCGATTCAAAATTTAAAATTTTAATAATGGTCAATCGAAATCATTGCAAAACAATCCTTTCTGGATTGTTTCCGGTGCAATTTTCTGTCATTTGATATTGTGTTCCCATTCTTGTGGATATCACGCACATCGATACACATTTTGCTAGTGTAAGTGATATATGTGTTCGCAAGGCTCTTATGCAATCACTGTAAGGCAGTGTTCTTCGCTCAGCAACTTTTGTGGACATCCAGCGCATTACCTTATCAGCTTCTGGTGTCATTACACCGGTAGCGGAGAAGACCATAGGAAAGAAAGCGGATCGTTCGATTTCGTTAATTCGTTCAGCGTACTTTGCAATTTTCCGTTGTTCGTGGTAGACATTGCATTCTCGGGGTGTTCTGTTGGAATATGAAGGTGCAAGTGGGTTGTATATACAAATGTCCAAAAAGGACCGCACCATTTTCCCGCCTAATAAACCCCGGCAAACAATATCTGATCTTGCCTGGATGTCAGTACATGTCGTTGATCTCTCAAATACGTGGTTGCGGGGTACAGGTTGTAATATCGGTTCTGTAGAAACATCACAACACACTTTAGCGAGTTCGTTAGCTAAAATATCACGAACAATGTTATGCCTGATAATTGTGACACCTCCGTTTCGACATGACATAGCATGATTAATTGTGGATGGTGATCCACATGCACATCTTTGTGTTGCATTTCTTAGTGGAGGATTATATCTAGCACACATGGCATCTTGAAATTCTTGGGTGGTCAGTTGTGTATGTTTGTCGTGTGTCGGTTGATTGTTACACCAAGATAACGTCCCACGTTGTGAAGCATATATCACGACTTGCTTCTTCTCGGTGTCCAAACTTGTCAATATCCTCTCATATTTTAGGCGAGATGCTAAATTTCTTTCCTGTTTTATCTCGGCAACCGCACATTTCTGAGCATTGCCTAAACATGTTCCCGACATTCCCATAATTAGGGGCGTACATATCCGTATCGAATGCTGATATTCCATCTCGGCTTCTTCTATGGGATTTGATATACCTATTCCTCCATGTTTTACGGGCAGCATACATATCTTCATGATTTCTTTTTCAACGTTGTTTTGTCCAAGTAAATTGGGAAGAAGAATTTTTGTAATTGATTCCTCAAGAGGTGTGAACCATGATCCCTCTGTAGGGCATGTGCGCATTAAGTACCTCCATTTATGTTGAAGCGCGTAAACAAAAACGTAATAGGCTATTTGAGCATCAACTTTTGCGAGTTCGCTTATGTTTTCCACCATCCTAACCCAAAGTTTGATCCTTGATTTCGCAAAATTCTCAATGTATTCGGCTGTTCCACAAGGAGACCCAAGAACGACAATTCCTTCTGGCGTGATGTTCAAGCCCGTTTCTCTGAATAATTGTTTGGCCTCATCCAGGTTATTTGAATGTATTAATAAATTGCATTTCGGGACGTTTATATAAAAACCATATTTCGGACCAATCGTCAATAACCTCTTCCATACAAGCGATATATCCTCAAGTGAACCGATACACGAAGCGTCATCCGCGTACCAACGATGTGTCACATTGCTGGCACATCGCTGTAGATCCTGTATCAAGGGAATTGACGCTGCGGCAAAAGCGGCCATCGCAAGGTGATCTCCCTGAGTAAAGCCTTCCTTCGATATAACGAATTCGTCTTCAACACATAAAATGGGTGATCGCTGGTAATAATTTTCCAGAGCGTTATGTATGGACGGACATATGAATTCAATGTTAGTTAAAGATAACTGCCTATTGATCGCGTTGAAAGCATTTCTCGCATCTCATTGTAGAACACAATTTAGCGAGTTCGTCGAGAATGTTTGTCTAATTGAGTGTACCACCGTTTCTGCGCCACACCTTTGTCCAGCACAAAGCTGTTTGTTCCCTGCAATATGTTCTACTCTATGACGAAAGGAATGTTTGTGTGAAAGGAATCTCGGACATGCTTATAAAGCGAAGATTACGGATGCTCAAAGAGATTCAAACAGAATTTAGCCTTTCGATTACAGTGAAGCTTATTCCATCGTCGCAAAACAAAGCGGACCAGTAGATATGTTCTACTCTTTATGACGAAAGGAATGTTTGTGTGAAAGGACTCTCGGACATGCTTATAAAGCGAAGATTACGGATGCTCAAAGAGATTAAAACAGAATTTAGCCTTTCGATTACAGTGAAGCTTATTCCATCGTCGCAAAACAAAGCGGACCATTTAACAAGAGTACCAAAGAATTGGTTACAATATTTAAAAAACAATTCATCCGCAAACATTGCAGTCTCTGTTGATATGTCTACTCAAGATACGAATAAGATAATCGAATTAGTCCATAATCGACATCATTTTGGAGTTGAAAGAACCATATATTTTATCAATCGAAAATATCCGAATTCGGTGGTTAGTAGGCATAATGTCGCCGAATATATCAAAAACTGCACTCAGTGTCAGCGAATTGATCCTCATCCAATACGTTGGGACACAGGTCAATTAGGAGTGAATAAAAATTGGTCAAGGTTATCAATCGATACTGTGCATGTGAAGGGATCGCTCTATTTGTCGTGCATTGATTGTGGTCCATCTCGATTCATGATTTGGAAAAAGTTGAAAGAAGGCACGGTGAACGAAATTACTAGAGCGCTGCAAACGATATTTTTTGAACGTGGTCCACCTGCGGAGATATTGATGGACAACGCAAGGGCCTTTAGATCGGAAACCCTTTCTCATTGGTGTGAATTATGGGGCGTACATATAATATACAGGTGCGCTAACAGACCGTGTGGCAACGGAATAGTCGAAAGATCGCACCGGACTATTAAGCGAATCGTGGCTAGAAGTAACATTACCACTGAGGAGGCAATTTATTGGTATAATTCTTCGCCAAAAGAAGGCTTATGTGATTCATCAATTCCGCACAATCAGATATATAAATATAAATCAAAACTACCATGGGAGCGTATTGAGAATAGAGAGTCGTCGTCATCTGTATCGGAATTTTCTACTGGAGATCAAGTTTTTATGCGACCAGCAGTCTGCAGGTGTGATAAACCCTGGATCCAAGGGAACGTCACTGGAATCAATAGTAACACAAGTATAAATGTTGATGGAGTTCCACATCATATTTCGCATTTACGTAGATGTCCATCTGATAATAATACTCCTACCGCAAGTTCGACTGGTTAATTATTTTCGTGATTGGTAGATCAGGCGGAGGTGTTAAATCGATGTAATTGTTTCTGGATGCGTTGTTAATGGTATTGTTATGTCTCGTCATAATTCATTGTTCTTAAATGCTGGTGAATGCAAAGCTGCAGTCAATTCACCGATTAAACGTTAACCGCTAACTTTACTGATGAAACATTAACCGCTATTTGACAGCATAACCGTATGTATAAAAACTTATTTTGTTCCGTCGTTTTGCAGTAGTAAAAAACGTCGATTGTTAAATTTTGTCTTTGCTCGTTTAACAAGCTATTTCGCCAACAGGCTGCTGGTACTCTGGGGGCTGGGAGCACTCTATCTCCCACCCCGTACACAGCAAAACGAATAACGGGAGTGACGATCCTCCCAATGATAATAGTCCTAACATAATCAGCAGCTTGATCAAATCTAGGCAAACCTGATGCGATTAAGGCCATACATACTATGGCCTCATCGTCCCATCTATTGGATTGCAGAACGATCCTCGAATCTGTTAAATCTTGTGCGAAATTAAGATACGCATCTTCCGCTTGTCTATTTCTTATGTCTCGGAACACAATTGCATCTTGTGTCCACTCTCTTGCTCGCCATATCGGATCTCTTCTTAATCTTCGAGCCATATCTATTTGCCAGTATAAGATCCAGCCTATTGTATAGACTGAAGTATTATCATATACATTTTTGGACGATCTTAGCAATCCAGATAAGCGCCCAGCTAGTTCAGGTGACACTTGCCACTCTGATGTAAGTGCATTTTGTACCCTCTTGGTGTCGGGTACACCTCCGGTCAAGACGTGCGTTATTGCCGTCTCCTCCAACAAGTGGAGGGTACGGAAATTATTGAATTTTATAGTCAAATCTGCCAATTTGAATCCACTAGTTAAAGCATAATTTTGACAGATTAAGAAAGTCGTATTGCGAGGGTGAGCCCTCTTAGTCAAACTACATCTTATATGGTACTGTATTTCATCCTCTTCACCTAAAAACACACCTCCAGGTGAAGTTAGTTTATATTTAAATAACTCTTTAACAAAGCGCGTTGCTTTGCTCATTTCCATGATGCGCCAGTCCATCTTATCGATGGAGTCGTCTGGCCCAACGACTGAATGTTTTCCTATATGAAACAAGCCATTCCATGGCTCTAATTTCTTTACATCTACCGCCTCTTGCGAATTGGAAGATAACGATGAATTGTCTGACACGTCTGTGTCAGGTGCAGCATTCGCGACTGTAATTAATTTTAAAAGAGCAATTGTAATGTAAGGACAAAATTTATTATCCTTAATTGATTCACTTTCCTCTTCAATCCCATTTTCTGACCCATCAGGCGTCTTGAAATTATCAGGGTCCGTCTCGTCCCTGTAAATGCATGCCATATAAGTCTTTGATTCATCTAATGGTTGTATTTTATAGAATTTGAAACACACTACATGAACTGAAGCTTTCTTCAGTCTATATTGGATCACTCTTCCACTATCTATTCTAGATTCACCAATAATTAAAGCACAATCGCACTCTGAGGTGTGTATCCGCTCAAACATTAATTCAGCCGAAACAGATTTCTCGTTGATTTTATACGTCTTATTGACGTGACATCTTAAATTACGTTGGAAAGACCAACCTCTGAGTAACATACAACTGGCCTTATGCCAGCTGCTATCATATTCAGTTTGTTCTGTCCAGAACAAATAATCTTTTAGGTCGCCAACTGGAAGTCCAATATCTTCCATAATTTTATATTTATGGGCAGCTCTGGCCCGGCGAAATCTTTTAGCATCTTCTTTATCTGGTAAATTCTCCAGACTGATAGATCTACTAAATTTGAATTTATTAAGCCTCTTCATGGGAGGAACCGAGCTACTTCTCTTCTTTTCTATCGTTTTGAATGTTTTAGATCTCGTCACGACTTAATTGTTAAATCGATGTAATTGTTTCTGGATGCGTTGTTAATGGTATTGTTATGTCTCGTCATAATTCATTGTTCTTAAATGCTGGCGAATGCAAAGCTGCAGTCAATTCACCGATGAAACGTTAACCGCTAACTTTACTGATGAAACATTAACCGCTATTTGACAGCATAACCGTATGTATAAAAACTTATTTTGTTCCGTCGTTTTGCAGTAGTAAAAAACGTCGATTGTTAAATTTTGTCTTTGCTCGTTTAACAAGCTATTTCGGCTTATGGATAAAGTGCGCTTTGGAGACCTTATTAAACCGTTTAACGGAGAATGCGATTTTGGAGCATGGTTGGAGCGGGCGGAGATGATCGCAGACTTGCAAGCTGTTAAAAAGCTCGAAAAGTTTATTCCTCTATTCTTTGACGGACCGGCGTATGCGATTTATAGAAATTTGTCAGCGGAACAAAAATCCGATTATTCTCAACTCAAAGCGGCCTTACTGCGAGCATTTGGTACTACAGATTTTGATGCCTTTACGAAATATAATAATCGAGAATACCAAGAAGGCGAATCGTTGGACGCATATGCTGCAGATTTGGAAAGGTATGCAAACATCGTTAATCCAAATGTTGACAATTCTGCATGGATTCGTTGTAAATTTGTATACGGTTTGCCATCAACTATCAAGGATATTATGTTGTCTTCCTGTGCCGTTGAGAATCTGAAATTATCGGATATATTATGCCGAGCACGTACGCTTATAACAACTGCCAATACGTCTGCTGGGTCCTGTTTTCTTACAACTACATATTCTCGCAAGCATATTGAACCAAGAGCACTGCGCTCGCATCAACGTAAAGATGTCACATGTTTCCGTTGTGGTAAATCAGGACATATTGCGCGTTATTGTACACATTTCAAGGAGCGACGGTGCTATATTTGTGACGATCCTGGACATCTGGCACCTCAGTGCCCAAACAAGGAACATTCAAAAAACATCGATGGGGAGGCACAGTATTAAGTGCTGCTGGTCTTCCCTGTCCCTCTAATGATGCACTACCTACAATTAACGTGACAATAAATGGGCGTCTTGCGGTCGCACTTGTTGATACTGGTTGTTCGAGAAGTATTGTGTCGCGTCGACTTGTTACAGATATATTTAAACATCCTTTCCCGGATGTTAATGGCGCCACGTGGGTCACAATGATGAACGGAAATGCGGTGAATATACCGTGCCTATCTTCAGATATTGGTGGTCCATATCAGATGTTGTTGGGAATGGATGTGATCAAAAAGATTGGAGGTGTTTCTATTAATGATAACGGAGATGTGAAGTTTCCTTCGAGTTATCCTGTTAGTATGCAAACTTCGGTGACAAAAATTTCGAGTACATCTGATAGCGCTAATGTAATCGATGATGTTGACTTTCATGCACAATTCAATGGTAACTTTTGGTTGGTAAAATGGAAATGGCTAACTGGCACACCGGCATTTATTCATAATAGTGTAACTGAATATCATGTCAATCCTACATTAAGATCTCAATACGAGGCAGAGATTGAGACCTGGATTACTAATGGATGGCTTAAAGAATACAATGGGGAAGCTGAAACAGTGATTCCATTGTTAGCGGTTGCTCAAGAAAGCAAAAATAAAGTACGTCCAGTTATGGATTTCAGACTACTTAACTCGTATATATCCAGCCATACTGCAGATTCTGACGTCTGTATTTCAAAGCTAAGGAATTGGCGGAGGTGGGGAGATCGTTTGTCATTAATTGATCTTCGGCGCGCATATCTACAAATTCATGTCGACGAATCTCTATGGCCGTATCAGGTGGTCATTTATAGAAACAAGCGATATGTACTTACGAGATTGGGTTTTAGACTTAACATTGCACCGCGAATACTTAAAGCTATTGTACATTTTGTCCTCAGCAAGGATCTGCTAGTAGCTCAGTCCACAGATAGTTATTTGGACGATATCATTGTCGACAATACTAAAATTGCAAATGACAACGTATTGAAGCTTCTTGCAAAATTCGGATTAGAAGCAAAACAGCCTGTGGATATTCGTGAGTCAAATGTGCTTGGATTAAGAATTCAAAGTCTACCAACAGGGTTGAATTGGTCACGAGTATTAGAAATCGGCTGGCCTGAAAGTCTTCCAACGCGACGACAATTGTTTTCATTAACTGGAAAATTAATTGGACACTATCCCGTCGCTGGATGGTTGAGACCTTGCTGTAGTTTTCTGAAACGACTCACCGGCGGACATTGGGATGAACCTGTTCAGGAGAATATATGGAAATCTATTCAAGAAATAAAATCGAAAATGTCCATGGAGGATCCAGCACGAGGTCGATGGGCAGTACCACCTGGTGATACAGGAAGTGTATGGGCAGACGCTAGCAGTATTGCCGAGGGAGTTGTAATCGAGGTTGATGGGATCATCGCAGAGGACGCATCATGGTTAAGACCAAAAGACGATCCACACCACATCAACATGGCGGAACTCAACGCATGTATACGGGGTCTGAATTTATCAATCCATTGGAATCTAAAGAACATTACCCTTTATACAGATTCAGCCACGGTGTACAGCTGGATATGTTCTACTCTTTATGACGAAATGAATGTTTGTGTGAAAGGACTCTCGGACATGCTTATAAAGCGAAGATTACAGATGCTCAAAGAGATTCAAACAGAATTTAGCCTTTCGATTACAGTGAAGCTTATTCCATCGTCGCAAAACAAAGCGGACCATTTAACAAGAGTACCAAAGAATTGGTTACAATATTTAAAAAACAATTCATCCGCAAACATTGCAGTCTCTGTTGATATGTCTACTCAAGATACGAATAAGATAATCGAATTAGTCCATAATCGACATCATTTTGGAGTTGAAAGAACCATATATTTTATCAATCGAAAATATCCGAATTCGGTGGTTAGTAGGCATAATGTCGCCGAATATATCAAAAACTGCACTCAGTGTCAGCGAATTGATCCTCATCCAATACGTTGGGACACAGGTCAATTAGGAGTGAATAAAAATTGGTCAAGGTTATCAATCGATACTGTGCATGTGAAGGGATCGCTCTATTTGTCGTGCATTGATTGTGGTCCATCTCGATTCATGATTTGGAAAAAGTTGAAAGAAGGCACGGTGAACGAAATTACTAGAGCGCTGCAAACGATATTTTTTGAACGTGGTCCACCTGCGGAGATATTGATGGACAACGCAAGGGCCTTTAGATCGGAAACCCTTTCTCATTGGTGTGAATTATGGGGCGTACATATAATATACAGGTGCGCTAACAGACCGTGTGGCAACGGAATAGTCGAAAGATCGCACCGGACTATTAAGCGAATCGTGGCTAGAAGTAACATTACCACTGAGGAGGCAATTTATTGGTATAATTCTTCGCCAAAAGAAGGCTTATGTGATTCATCAATTCCGCACAATCAGATATATAAATATAAATCAAAACTACCATGGGAGCGTATTGAGAATAGAGAGTCGTCGTCATCTGTATCGGAATTTTCTACTGGAGATCAAGTTTTTATGCGACCAGCAGTCTGTAGGTGTGATAAACCCTGGATCCAAGGGAACGTCACTGGAATCAATAGTAACACAAGTATAAATGTTGATGGAGTTCCACATCATATTTCGCATTTACGTAGATGTCCATCTGATAATAATACTCCTACCGCAAGTTCGACTGGTTAATTATTTTCGTGATTGGTAGATCAGGCGGAGGTGTTAAATCGATGTAATTGTTTCTGGATGCGTTGTTAATGGTATTGTTATGTCTCGTCATAATTCATTGTTCTTAAATGCTGGTGAATGCAAAGCTGCAGTCAATTCACCGATTAAACGTTAACCGCTAACTTTACTGATGAAACATTAACCGCTATTTGACAGCATAACCGTATGTATAAAAACTTATTTTGTTCCGTCGTTTTGCAGTAGTAAAAAACGTCGATTGTTAAATTTTGTCTTTGCTCGTTTAACAAGCTATTTCGCCAACAGGCTGCTGGTACTCTGGGGGCTGGGAGCACTCTATCTCCCACCCCGTACACAGCAAAACGAATAACGGGAGTGACGATCCTCCCAATGATAATAGTCCTAACATAATCAGCAGCTTGATCAAATCTAGGCAAACCTGATGCGATTAAGGCCATACATACTATGGCCTCATCGTCCCATCTATTGGATTGCAGAACGATCCTCGAATCTGTTAAATCTTGTGCGAAATTAAGATACGCATCTTCCGCTTGTCTATTTCTTATGTCTCGGAACACAATTGCATCTTGTGTCCACTCTCTTGCTCGCCATATCGGATCTCTTCTTAATCTTCGAGCCATATCTATTTGCCAGTATAAGATCCAGCCTATTGTATAGACTGAAGTATTATCATATACATTTTTGGACGATCTTAGCAATCCAGATAAGCGCCCAGCTAGTTCAGGTGACACTTGCCACTCTGATGTAAGTGCATTTTGTACCCTCTTGGTGTCGGGTACACCTCCGGTCAAGACGTGCGTTATTGCCGTCTCCTCCAACAAGTGGAGGGTACGGAAATTATTGAATTTTATAGTCAAATCTGCCAATTTGAATCCACTAGTTAAAGCATAATTTTGACAGATTAAGAAAGTCGTATTGCGAGGGTGAGCCCTCTTAGTCAAACTACATCTTATATGGTACTGTATTTCATCCTCTTCACCTAAAAACACACCTCCAGGTGAAGTTAGTTTATATTTAAATAACTCTTTAACAAAGCGCGTTGCTTTGCTCATTTCCATGATGCGCCAGTCCATCTTATCGATGGAGTCGTCTGGCCCAACGACTGAATGTTTTCCTATATGAAACAAGCCATTCCATGGCTCTAATTTCTTTACATCTACCGCCTCTTGCGAATTGGAAGATAACGATGAATTGTCTGACACGTCTGTGTCAGGTGCAGCATTCGCGACTGTAATTAATTTTAAAAGAGCAATTGTAATGTAAGGACAAAATTTATTATCCTTAATTGATTCACTTTCCTCTTCAATCCCATTTTCTGACCCATCAGGCGTCTTGAAATTATCAGGGTCCGTCTCGTCCCTGTAAATGCATGCCATATAAGTCTTTGATTCATCTAATGGTTGTATTTTATAGAATTTGAAACACACTACATGAACTGAAGCTTTCTTCAGTCTATATTGGATCACTCTTCCACTATCTATTCTAGATTCACCAATAATTAAAGCACAATCGCACTCTGAGGTGTGTATCCGCTCAAACATTAATTCAGCCGAAACAGATTTCTCGTTGATTTTATACGTCTTATTGACGTGACATCTTAAATTACGTTGGAAAGACCAACCTCTGAGTAACATACAACTGGCCTTATGCCAGCTGCCATCATATTCAGTTTGTTCTGTCCAGAACAAATAATCTTTTAGGTCGCCAACTGGAAGTCCAATATCTTCCATAATTTTATATTTATGGGCAGCTCTGGCCCGGCGAAATCTTTTAGCATCTTCTTTATCTGGTAAATTCTCCAGACTGATAGATCTACTAAATTTGAATTTATTAAGCCTCTTCATGGGAGGAACCGAGCTACTTCTCTTCTTTTCTATCGTTTTGAATGTTTTAGATCTCGTCACGACTTAATTGTTAAATCGATGTAATTGTTTCTGGATGCGTTGTTAATGGTATTGTTATGTCTCGTCATAATTCATTGTTCTTAAATGCTGGCGAATGCAAAGCTGCAGTCAATTCACCGATGAAACGTTAACCGCTAACTTTACTGATGAAACATTAACCGCTATTTGACAGCATAACCGTATGTATAAAAACTTATTTTGTTCCGTCGTTTTGCAGTAGTAAAAAACGTCGATTGTTAAATTTTGTCTTTGCTCGTTTAACAAGCTATTTCGGCTTATGGATAAAGTGCGCTTTGGAGACCTTATTAAACCGTTTAACGGAGAATGCGATTTTGGAGCATGGTTGGAGCGGGCGGAGATGATCGCGGACTTGCAAGCTGTTAAAAAGCTCGAAAAGTTTATTCCTCTATTCTTTGACGGACCGGCGTATGCGATTTATAGAAATTTGTCAGCGGAACAAAAATCCGATTATTCTCAACTCAAAGCGGCCTTACTGCGAGCATTTGGTACTACAGATTTTGATGCCTTTACGAAATATAATAATCGAGAATACCAAGAAGGCGAATCGTTGGACGCATATGCTGCAGATTTGGAAAGGTATGCAAACATCGTTAATCCAAATGTTGACAATTCTGCATGGATTCGTTGTAAATTTGTATACGGTTTGCCATCAACTATCAAGGATATTATGTTGTCTTCCTGTGCCGTTGAGAATCTGAAATTATCGGATATATTATGCCGAGCACGTACGCTTATAACAACTGCCAATACGTCTGCTGGGTCCTGTTTTCTTACAACTACATATTCTCGCAAGCATATTGAACCAAGAGCACTGCGCTCGCATCAACGTAAAGATGTCACATGTTTCCGTTGTGGTAAATCAGGACATATAGCGCGTTATTGTACACATTTCAAGGAGCGACGGTGCTATATTTGTGACGATCCTGGACATCTGGCACCTCAGTGCCCAAACAAGGAACATTCAAAAAACATCGATGGGGAGGCACAGTATTAAGTGCTGCTGGTCTTCCCTGTCCCTCTAATGATGCACTACCTACAATTAACGTGACAATAAATGGGCGTCTTGCGGTCGCACTTGTTGATACTGGTTGTTCGAGAAGTATTGTGTCGCGTCGACTTGTTACAGATATATTTAAACATCCTTTCCCGGATGTTAATGGCGCCACGTGGGTCACAATGATGAACGGAAATGCGGTGAATATACCGTGCCTATCTTCAGATATTGGTGGTCCATATCAGATGTTGTTGGGAATGGATGTGATCAAAAAGATTGGAGGTGTTTCTATTAATGATAACGGAGATGTGAAGTTTCCTTCGAGTTATCCTGTTAGTATGCAAACTTCGGTGACAAAAATTTCGAGTACATCTGATAGCGCTAATGTAATCGATGATGTTGACTTTCATGCACAATTCAATGGTAACTTTTGGTTGGTAAAATGGAAATGGCTAACTGGCACACCGGCATTTATTCATAATAGTGTAACTGAATATCATGTCAATCCTACATTAAGATCTCAATACGAGGCAGAGATTGAGACCTGGATTACTAATGGATGGCTTAAAGAATACAATGGGGAAGCTGAAACAGTGATTCCATTGTTAGCGGTTGCTCAAGAAAGCAAAAATAAAGTACGTCCAGTTATGGATTTCAGACTACTTAACTCGTATATATCCAGCCATACTGCAGATTCTGACGTCTGTATTTCAAAGCTAAGGAATTGGCGGAGGTGGGGAGATCGTTTGTCATTAATTGATCTTCGGCGCGCATATCTACAAATTCATGTCGACGAATCTCTATGGCCGTATCAGGTGGTCATTTATAGAAACAAGCGATATGTACTTACGAGATTGGGTTTTAGACTTAACATTGCACCGCGAATACTTAAAGCTATTGTACATTTTGTCCTCAGCAAGGATCTGCTAGTAGCTCAGTCCACAGATAGTTATTTGGACGATATCATTGTCGACAATACTAAAATTGCAAATGACAACGTATTGAAGCTTCTTGCAAAATTCGGATTAGAAGCAAAACAGCCTGTGGATATTCGTGAGTCAAATGTGCTTGGATTAAGAATTCAAAGTCTACCAACAGGGTTGAATTGGTCACGAGTATTAGAAATCGGCTGGCCTGAAAGTCTTCCAACGCGACGACAATTGTTTTCATTAACTGGAAAATTAATTGGACACTATCCCGTCGCTGGATGGTTGAGACCTTGCTGTAGTTTTCTGAAACGACTCACCGGCGGACATTGGGATGAACCTGTTCAGGAGAATATATGGAAATCTATTCAAGAAATAAAATCGAAAATGTCCATGGAGGATCCAGCACGAGGTCGATGGGCAGTACCACCTGGTGATACAGGAAGTGTATGGGCAGACGCTAGCAGTATTGCCGAGGGAGTTGTAATCGAGGTTGATGGGATCATCGCAGAGGACGCATCATGGTTAAGACCAAAAGACGATCCACACCACATCAACATGGCGGAACTCAACGCATGTATACGGGGTCTGAATTTATCAATCCATTGGAATCTAAAGAACATTACCCTTTATACAGATTCAGCCACGGTGTACAGCTGGATATGTTCTACTCTTTATGACGAAAGGAATGTTTGTGTGAAAGGACTCTCGGACATGCTTATAAAGCGAAGATTACGGATGCTCAAAGAGATTCAAACAGAATTTAGCCTTTCGATTACAGTGAAGCTTATTCCATCGTCGCAAAACAAAGCGGACCATTTAACAAGAGTACCAAAGAATTGGTTACAATATTTAAAAAACAATTCATCCGCAAACATTGCAGTCTCTGTTGATATGTCTACTCAAGATACGAATAAGATAATCGAATTAGTCCATAATCGACATCATTTTGGAGTTGAAAGAACCATATATTTTATCAATCGAAAATATCCGAATTCGGTGGTTAGTAGGCATAATGTCGCCGAATATATCAAAAACTGCACTCAGTGTCAGCGAATTGATCCTCATCCAATACGTTGGGACACAGGTCAATTAGGAGTGAATAAAAATTGGTCAAGGTTATCAATCGATACTGTGCATGTGAAGGGATCGCTCTATTTGTCGTGCATTGATTGTGGTCCATCTCGATTCATGATTTGGAAAAAGTTGAAAGAAGGCACGGTGAACGAAATTACTAGAGCGCTGCAAACGATATTTTTTGAACGTGGTCCACCTGCGGAGATATTGATGGACAACGCAAGGGCCTTTAGATCGGAAACCCTTTCTCATTGGTGTGAATTATGGGGCGTACATATAATATACAGGTGCGCTAACAGACCGTGTGGCAACGGAATAGTCGAAAGATCGCACCGGACTATTAAGCGAATCGTGGCTAGAAGTAACATTACCACTGAGGAGGCAATTTATTGGTATAATTCTTCGCCAAAAGAAGGCTTATGTGATTCATCAATTCCGCACAATCAGATATATAAATATAAATCAAAACTACCATGGGAGCGTATTGAGAATAGAGAGTCGTCGTCATCTGTATCGGAATTTTCTACTGGAGATCAAGTTTTTATGCGACCAGCAGTCTGTAGGTGTGATAAACCCTGGATCCAAGGGAACGTCACTGGAATCAATAGTAACACAAGTATAAATGTTGATGGAGTTCCACATCATATTTCGCATTTACGTAGATGTCCATCTGATAATAATACTCCTACCGCAAGTTCGACTGGTTAATTATTTTCGTGATTGGTAGATCAGGCGGAGGTGTTAAATCGATGTAATTGTTTCTGGATGCGTTGTTAATGGTATTGTTATGTCTCGTCATAATTCATTGTTCTTAAATGCTGGTGAATGCAAAGCTGCAGTCAATTCACCGATTAAACGTTAACCGCTAACTTTACTGATGAAACATTAACCGCTATTTGACAGCATAACCGTATGTATAAAAACTTATTTTGTTCCGTCGTTTTGCAGTAGTAAAAAACGTCGATTGTTAAATTTTGTCTTTGCTCGTTTAACAAGCTATTTCGCCAACAGGCTGCTGGTACTCTGGGGGCTGGGAGCACTCTATCTCCCACCCCGTACACAGCAAAACGAATAACGGGAGTGACGATCCTCCCAATGATAATAGTCCTAACATAATCAGCAGCTTGATCAAATCTAGGCAAACCTGATGCGATTAAGGCCATACATACTATGGCCTCATCGTCCCATCTATTGGATTGCAGAACGATCCTCGAATCTGTTAAATCTTGTGCGAAATTAAGATACGCATCTTCCGCTTGTCTATTTCTTATGTCCCGGAACACAATTGCATCTTGTGTCCACTCTCTTGCTCGCCATATCGGATCTCTTCTTAATCTTCGAGCCATATCTATTTGCCAGTATAAGATCCAGCCTATTGTATAGACTGAAGTATTATCATATACATTTTTGGACGATCTTAGCAATCCAGATAAGCGCCCAGCTAGTTCAGGTGACACTTGCCACTCTGATGTAAGTGCATTTTGTACCCTCTTGGTGTCGGGTACACCTCCGGTCAAGACGTGCGTTATTGCCGTCTCCTCCAACAAGTGGAGGGTACGGAAATTATTGAATTTTATAGTCAAATCTGCCAATTTGAATCCACTAGTTAAAGCATAATTTTGACAGATTAAGAAAGTCGTATTGCGAGGGTGAGCCCTCTTAGTCAAACTACATCTTATATGGTACTGTATTTCATCCTCTTCACCTAAAAACACACCTCCAGGTGAAGTTAGTTTATATTTAAATAACTCTTTAACAAAGCGCGTTGCTTTGCTCATTTCCATGATGCGCCAGTCCATCTTATCGATGGAGTCGTCTGGCCCAACGACTGAATGTTTTCCTATATGAAACAAGCCATTCCATGGCTCTAATTTCTTTACATCTACCGCCTCTTGCGAATTGGAAGATAACGATGAATTGTCTGACACGTCTGTGTCAGGTGCAGCATTCGCGACTGTAATTAATTTTAAAAGAGCAATTGTAATGTAAGGACAAAATTTATTATCCTTAATTGATTCACTTTCCTCTTCAATCCCATTTTCTGACCCATCAGGCGTCTTGAAATTATCAGGGTCCGTCTCGTCCCTGTAAATGCATGCCATATAAGTCTTTGATTCATCTAATGGTTGTATTTTATAGAATTTGAAACACACTACATGAACTGAAGCTTTCTTCAGTCTATATTGGATCACTCTTCCACTATCTATTCTAGATTCACCAATAATTAAAGCACAATCGCACTCTGAGGTGTGTATCCGCTCAAACATTAATTCAGCCGAAACAGATTTCTCGTTGATTTTATACGTCTTATTGACGTGACATCTTAAATTACGTTGGAAAGACCAACCTCTGAGTAACATACAACTGGCCTTATGCCAGCTGCCATCATATTCAGTTTGTTCTGTCCAGAACAAATAATCTTTTAGGTCGCCAACTGGAAGTCCAATATCTTCCATAATTTTATATTTATGGGCAGCTCTGGCCCGGCGAAATCTTTTAGCATCTTCTTTATCTGGTAAATTCTCCAGACTGATAGATCTACTAAATTTGAATTTATTAAGCCTCTTCATGGGAGGAACCGAGCTACTTCTCTTCTTTTCTATCGTTTTGAATGTTTTAGATCTCGTCACGACTTAATTGTTAAATCGATGTAATTGTTTCTGGATGCGTTGTTAATGGTATTGTTATGTCTCGTCATAATTCATTGTTCTTAAATGCTGGCGAATGCAAAGCTGCAGTCAATTCACCGATGAAACGTTAACCGCTAACTTTACTGATGAAACATTAACCGCTATTTGACAGCATAACCGTATGTATAAAAACTTATTTTGTTCCGTCGTTTTGCAGTAGTAAAAAACGTCGATTGTTAAATTTTGTCTTTGCTCGTTTAACAAGCTATTTCGGCTTATGGATAAAGTGCGCTTTGGAGACCTTATTAAACCGTTTAACGGAGAATGCGATTTTGGAGCATGGTTGGAGCGGGCGGAGATGATCGCGGACTTGCAAGCTGTTAAAAAGCTCGAAAAGTTTATTCCTCTATTCTTTGACGGACCGGCGTATGCGATTTATAGAAATTTGTCAGCGGAACAAAAATCCGATTATTCTCAACTCAAAGCGGCCTTACTGCGAGCATTTGGTACTACAGATTTTGATGCCTTTACGAAATATAATAATCGAGAATACCAAGAAGGCGAATCGTTGGACGCATATGCTGCAGATTTGGAAAGGTATGCAAACATCGTTAATCCAAATGTTGACAATTCTGCATGGATTCGTTGTAAATTTGTATACGGTTTGCCATCAACTATCAAGGATATTATGTTGTCTTCCTGTGCCGTTGAGAATCTGAAATTATCGGATATATTATGCCGAGCACGTACGCTTATAACAACTGCCAATACGTCTGCTGGGTCCTGTTTTCTTACAACTACATATTCTCGCAAGCATATTGAACCAAGAGCACTGCGCTCGCATCAACGTAAAGATGTCACATGTTTCCGTTGTGGTAAATCAGGACATATAGCGCGTTATTGTACACATTTCAAGGAGCGACGGTGCTATATTTGTGACGATCCTGGACATCTGGCACCTCAGTGCCCAAACAAGGAACATTCAAAAAACATCGATGGGGAGGCACAGTATTAAGTGCTGCTGGTCTTCCCTGTCCCTCTAATGATGCACTACCTACAATTAACGTGACAATAAATGGGCGTCTTGCGGTCGCACTTGTTGATACTGGTTGTTCGAGAAGTATTGTGTCGCGTCGACTTGTTACAGATATATTTAAACATCCTTTCCCGGATGTTAATGGCGCCACGTGGGTCACAATGATGAACGGAAATGCGGTGAATATACCGTGCCTATCTTCAGATATTGGTGGTCCATATCAGATGTTGTTGGGAATGGATGTGATCAAAAAGATTGGAGGTGTTTCTATTAATGATAACGGAGATGTGAAGTTTCCTTCGAGTTATCCTGTTAGTATGCAAACTTCGGTGACAAAAATTTCGAGTACATCTGATAGCGCTAATGTAATCGATGATGTTGACTTTCATGCACAATTCAATGGTAACTTTTGGTTGGTAAAATGGAAATGGCTAACTGGCACACCGGCATTTATTCATAATAGTGTAACTGAATATCATGTCAATCCTACATTAAGATCTCAATACGAGGCAGAGATTGAGACCTGGATTACTAATGGATGGCTTAAAGAATACAATGGGGAAGCTGAAACAGTGATTCCATTGTTAGCGGTTGCTCAAGAAAGCAAAAATAAAGTACGTCCAGTTATGGATTTCAGACTACTTAACTCGTATATATCCAGCCATACTGCAGATTCTGACGTCTGTATTTCAAAGCTAAGGAATTGGCGGAGGTGGGGAGATCGTTTGTCATTAATTGATCTTCGGCGCGCATATCTACAAATTCATGTCGACGAATCTCTATGGCCGTATCAGGTGGTCATTTATAGAAACAAGCGATATGTACTTACGAGATTGGGTTTTAGACTTAACATTGCACCGCGAATACTTAAAGCTATTGTACATTTTGTCCTCAGCAAGGATCTGCTAGTAGCTCAGTCCACAGATAGTTATTTGGACGATATCATTGTCGACAATACTAAAATTGCAAATGACAACGTATTGAAGCTTCTTGCAAAATTCGGATTAGAAGCAAAACAGCCTGTGGATATTCGTGAGTCAAATGTGCTTGGATTAAGAATTCAAAGTCTACCAACAGGGTTGAATTGGTCACGAGTATTAGAAATCGGCTGGCCTGAAAGTCTTCCAACGCGACGACAATTGTTTTCATTAACTGGAAAATTAATTGGACACTATCCCGTCGCTGGATGGTTGAGACCTTGCTGTAGTTTTCTGAAACGACTCACCGGCGGACATTGGGATGAACCTGTTCAGGAGAATATATGGAAATCTATTCAAGAAATAAAATCGAAAATGTCCATGGAGGATCCAGCACGAGGTCGATGGGCAGTACCACCTGGTGATACAGGAAGTGTATGGGCAGACGCTAGCAGTATTGCCGAGGGAGTTGTAATCGAGGTTGATGGGATCATCGCAGAGGACGCATCATGGTTAAGACCAAAAGACGATCCACACCACATCAACATGGCGGAACTCAACGCATGTATACGGGGTCTGAATTTATCAATCCATTGGAATCTAAAGAACATTACCCTTTATACAGATTCAGCCACGGTGTACAGCTGGATATGTTCTACTCTTTATGACGAAAGGAATGTTTGTGTGAAAGGACTCTCGGACATGCTTATAAAGCGAAGATTACAGATGCTCAAAGAGATTCAAACAGAATTTAGCCTTTCGATTACAGTGAAGCTTATTCCATCGTCGCAAAACAAAGCGGACCATTTAACAAGAGTACCAAAGAATTGGTTACAATATTTAAAAAACAATTCATCCGCAAACATTGCAGTCTCTGTTGATATGTCTACTCAAGATACGAATAAGATAATCGAATTAGTCCATAATCGACATCATTTTGGAGTTGAAAGAACCATATATTTTATCAATCGAAAATATCCGAATTCGGTGGTTAGTAGGCATAATGTCGCCGAATATATCAAAAACTGCACTCAGTGTCAGCGAATTGATCCTCATCCAATACGTTGGGACACAGGTCAATTAGGAGTGAATAAAAATTGGTCAAGGTTATCAATCGATACTGTGCATGTGAAGGGATCGCTCTATTTGTCGTGCATTGATTGTGGTCCATCTCGATTCATGATTTGGAAAAAGTTGAAAGAAGGCACGGTGAACGAAATTACTAGAGCGCTGCAAACGATATTTTTTGAACGTGGTCCACCTGCGGAGATATTGATGGACAACGCAAGGGCCTTTAGATCGGAAACCCTTTCTCATTGGTGTGAATTATGGGGCGTACATATAATATACAGGTGCGCTAACAGACCGTGTGGCAACGGAATAGTCGAAAGATCGCACCGGACTATTAAGCGAATCGTGGCTAGAAGTAACATTACCACTGAGGAGGCAATTTATTGGTATAATTCTTCGCCAAAAGAAGGCTTATGTGATTCATCAATTCCGCACAATCAGATATATAAATATAAATCAAAACTACCATGGGAGCGTATTGAGAATAGAGAGTCGTCGTCATCTGTATCGGAATTTTCTACTGGAGATCAAGTTTTTATGCGACCAGCAGTCTGTAGGTGTGATAAACCCTGGATCCAAGGGAACGTCACTGGAATCAATAGTAACACAAGTATAAATGTTGATGGAGTTCCACATCATATTTCGCATTTACGTAGATGTCCATCTGATAATAATACTCCTACCGCAAGTTCGACTGGTTAATTATTTTCGTGATTGGTAGATCAGGCGGAGGTGTTAAATCGATGTAATTGTTTCTGGATGCGTTGTTAATGGTATTGTTATGTCTCGTCATAATTCATTGTTCTTAAATGCTGGCGAATGCAAAGCTGCAGTCAATTCACCGATGAAACGTTAACCGCTAACTTTACTGATGAAACATTAACCGCTATTTGACAGCATAACCGTATGTATAAAAACTTATTTTGTTCCGTCGTTTTGCAGTAGTAAAAAACGTCGATTGTTAAATTTTGTCTTTGCTCGTTTAACATGCGACATTCTGAAGATCGTCAGACACCGTGAGCAATATCGCTTTCGATATTATTCTTCTACTCACTTCCCCTATCCCAATTGGCCGAACTCCTGGATTCTTATTTAAGGGAATTAGTCTGCTTGCAGATAATGCCTGCATATTTATCTCACTTACGCCAATTTTATAAATTTTTTCTAAACGTTTGCGCCAGTTTTAAAGGAGTAGAGTCAATTATAAAACAATAATAATACAATTAAAAATTACAATCAAAAAGTTACCCGCAAATGGGCCCTAATATAATCATTAAATTTAAGACTCTTAATTAAAATCTCAGCCATCCGTAGCGGATCCACGACTAATTATCTCCGAATGGATTTGCTGTCCGTGCTCGAACCGGTGAAATGCAGAGCGGGGGCTGCGAAGACACATAGAAGTTGATCGCGCAAGGGAGAAACTTATCCTTCGTCGGATAAGTGCGATACACGTCGCATAGTCTATTTCGCGCTTATTGGCCAACATCCTGGCTAATGCCTTCAGAACGCAATCTCCGGTCTTACCAACGCCTCCAGAAGATGAAAACACTATCGGTGTGAATTGGGCCCTCTCCACAGTTACAATACGTTCAAGGTAACGGGCGTTTTTGCGCGACTCGTGATAGTTGTGGACTGATGAAGGCGATCTCTCAGAATAAGAAGCAGCATGACAATTGAATATAGCGACGTCCATAAAGACGCGCTCGCTTCGTCTTCCGAACAGACCTGTGCACACGACATCAAGTCTCGCTTCACTATCACGTGAAGTTGTAGCTGACTCGAACTGAATGGAGGGATCTATAGGACTCAGCACGGGCTCAATTGCGACACACGGAGTGACTTCAGTCAAAAGGTTGGCAAGTGTGTCACGTATTAGGTTATGCCTTATGATTGTGAGTGCGCCGCTACCGCACGAGAGCGAGTGAACTGTGCTATTCTCAGTACCACAACTACAATGCGCAGGTGCATCCGTAGGTGTTAGTCCATATCGACCATTCACAGCGTCCCTAAACTCGTGTGGGGATAAACGGAACCCGTCTGCTTCGATTGGTTTTGTTGTCAACCAATTCGACGCTCCCTTCTCCGATGCAAATTCTAGAGATGAACATGTGGTCGCATCACTGACTTGAATTATTTGATCGCGGCGTCGTTTAATTGTAATTTCTTTTTCATTCTTAATGGATTTGGCGATATGAGTGTGTTGTTCCTTATTGTTTGAAACATGTGATTGACAAGCACGTATAGACCAATCGTATTCTTTACCCGGATCGACATGATGGTCTACGATTCCGAGACCACCCAGTCTCGCCGGAAGGCTGAAAATTTGCCTAAGTGTTTCAGGTACGTTTGATATATCGGTTATTTTAGGGATCAAGCAGTGACGGATATTTTCCTCGAGTGCCAGGAGTTGCTCGGACCGAAAGCGACAAGTCCTCTTCGCGTAAGTCATCTTATGTTGTAATGAGTATGTCAGAGCATTGTACGCGACTTGTGGGTCGAAAATAGCAATCTCCACTAGGTTCTGTACACATTTGGACCATCTGTCTACTTTGCGGATAATCCAGTCCTCCAAAAAGGATTCATTTCCAATTGGCGCTCCCAATACTTCTACGCCATTCGTACAGATATGGACATTAGTAGCATCAAAACATTCTTGGGCTTTGTTCAGGAATTCCGGATGGACCAGTAATTGACATTTTGAAGGATTTATGTTATACCCATACGCTCCGCCCTCCCGCATCATGATATCAAAAACTGATCGGCATTCTTCGAAGGTTCCAACGAAATTGGCATCATCCGCATACCACTTTTGTTCAATCGAAGAAATTTGAGTTTGAATTCGCGCAATAAGCGGGAGAGACGCGGCAGCGAAGGCGGCCATTGCTAAAGGATCACCCTGAGTGAAACCTTCGTCAGAAGTCCAAATTTCCTCCTCAATAGCCAGTAGACCTCCTTCCCCGTACAAGTTAGATAGAATATTTGAAAGCGCTGGACAGATAAGCGGCATGTTTGTCAATACTACTTTCCTATTTATTAGGTTAAACGCATTCTTTGCATCTAGTACCAAAATGCAGGAACTTGCGCACTCTTGAAATCGCTTCCGTAGCGAGTGAATGACGAATTCAGTTCCACACTTCTGTCCTGCACAAAGTTGTGAGACACCGGCGACGTGTTGTAGGTGGTAGTTTATGAGTTTAAGAATAGTCTTGCCAATTATTCGTCGAGGTACGTCACATATTCCGATTGGTCGGATACCAGGATCCTTGTCCAAAGCAATCAGCCTGCTAGCAGTGAATCCGACAACACTGCGTTGGTGTACCATATTTGATGCAAGCCGAATGGCAAGGCCGGCAAGTGAAGTAGCAAGAGTCGACGAGTCACGTCCGAATTTATTAAGGAATGTTTGCCACATTTGGGCATCCGCACCAGACGGACCGGCACTTCCCTTCGTTCGGAGTGAGGCTTTCTTGATTTCATCCATGTAGATTGTCTCAAACATTATAGGATGAAAGGGGAGAATGTCGTGTAGATGCTCTTTCAGCAAAGTATTTGAATTTATTTTGGCGGATCGTGGGTGCTTTTCTTTAAGAAGCTCTCTAACAGTTTTGTTCTCGACTTTTGAGTCCAAATTTAATACACCTCGAGAAATTGTTTTGTTCTCGAGCATTCTCATGGCCGCGGTTGTCTTTCCGTTGACATACAATTGCACGAAATAGTTTTTCCAGTTACGTTGATGTTTAGGTTTTGTTTGCATACTCGCTTGAAGCTGTAAAATTCGAGCCTCTCGTGCCAAGTCTTGGAGGTTGCCCGACTTCCACATGATCAACCTTCTGTTCATAGTTTTTCGTAATATTGCAGTTTTCCTGGAGCCAAAGCGTTGGAGGATGAATTGACACAACAGAGTTGCTTTCATTTGCGGATAACCATCTCTATCTCTAACTGTGCAGGCGTCATCATATAAGTGCGAAAGTTCACGAAGAAACTCACGGGTCTCATTGCACCTTGGCGGAATGAATAAGTTCGGGCGCCAAGCGATTATCTCCATATACAGCTCCGCTATGCTTCTAACCGAATCTTGTGTAAGAGCATTAGTGCGAGCGGGTGTATCGATTACGTGCCCGGCTGTTCCGACTGAATTTTTATCGTAAACGTTAGACTGGGTCGAGGATGCCAATACGGGGTCGACATCTTGAGTCAGAAGATCGTGGGTGATTAATGGTCCTCGATTTCCGCAGTTCGTTGCAGCGCAGTCTGTGCAATGTCTTCCTGCCTTTGCGCATTTGCATCCCTTGCAAACTGCGTTTTGCCCATTACAACCACAACACCTAGGTGTGCTGCGAGGTTTGCCTTTTGTCATGCAATTC